>PVJL010014526.1:0-27747 GCA_004026885.1 Lyroderma lyra
TGCCAGGAACTCGGTGCACAAGGACACTGCTCAGGACGTGGCTTCTGGCTGACTGAGAGGAAGGAGGAAAGCAACATGGTCTGGGAGGCAGAGGAATCGTGAGCAGGACGAAAGGAGGGGGTTGGCAACATTGTTTTGCAATTAGGAAGTTACACCCCCTGTTGTTCTTGGGGTATAAAATAAACCCGCTGCAGAGCTGTGTCTCCATCAGAGCACAGGGAACCCCCCGGTCCCAGCTTTGCTATCTGTTATGTCTGTCTGTCTGTGTGCCTGTGTGTGTTTTTCTTAATTCCCTGTTGCCTCCCCTCCGGTTCCGTTCTCCCCGCGCTGGTCATGGGGCGAAGCACTTCAGTACTAAGTAGCTATCATCTGTAGTTTTTGTAGATGCCCTGTATTAAATTAAGGACAATTTGTATTTCCAGTTTGCTGACAGTGTCACCACGGATGGACGTTAAATCCTGGCAAGTGCTTTCTCTGTGTCGGTTGATAAGATCATGTGCCTTCTTCTTCAGACTGTTAACATGGCGGACTGCGATCATTTATTGTCACGCGCTGAACCAGCCTTATTTCCGAGATAATGTCCATGTGGTTGGTTGTTTTGATTTTTATGTTGGTGGATTCTGTCTGCTGGTATTTTGTTGAGGGTTTTTGTGTCACATTTGTGTCGGCACTGATTTTCTTTCCCCTTGGGGCTGGGTTTTTCTACTTCGTCATATGCATTGTGATGGGGGATTGCACCCCGCACATTGGAACACTACACTCTGAATATCTGGTCTTGTTTAATTCACACTGAGAAAGCTGACATTTTTGTTTCAGCACGCTGTCAACCCAGTCGGGTTCAGGTAGAAGTTATAAGGAGCTTCCTTAACTACCAGAGCTATTTGGGAAACAGTGATTCAGGCAGAAGGCCAAAAAGTCTTCTGATGAGGACACAAAGGTGATGGTATTTGTGAGAAGGAGTTGCTGTAGGTGCAGAGAATGTAACACAGCCATGTTTATTCTAAAGAATGTTTAAAAATGTTGGCCCAGAAGTCATAGATAGTATGATAACTGCTTTCTTGCTTTCCTTGCAAACAGTTCTTTCGGACACAAGGTTGCCCTAGGCCTCGTCCAAAGGTCACTCTGCCCTGTTTTAACATTCCAAACGTTCGAGGCATCAGATGTGGAAGGCGGTTCCCCTGGCTATTCCGGCCCCATTTTAAAGGGGGTCCGTTTGTGTTACTGTTTACCTCCCATCTCAAGACCCTTAATTTAATCACACCTGCAATGTCCCGTTTGCCACGTAAGGTAATCTGTTCACAGTTTTTAGGGATTGAGACGTGGACGTCTCTGAGGACCACTCTGCTGACCAGCGGATGGAAGACATCCCATCGCTGGGTTTCTGCTGCCGCAACCGAGATGCTGGGTGTCAGATGACTCTCCTCTTAAGGTCACCTGACTGCTTTATACCTGAGTACATTTAAGACTTCTGTCTTACATTTTCACAGTTTTATATGATGTATGTATGTTTTTTGTTTTCATTTAAATAATGCTAGGGGTTGGCTGGGCTATTTGCAGTAGTGGTTTGGTATCTTTCAACAAGCACAGAAACTTATCAACCACCTTCTCTTTGAGCATCTCTGTGCGTCTGCCAAGGCCCCTTCTGGGGCTCTGGTCACCCCTCCCCATCTCTCCTCTTCTTTGGTTTAAGTCTGTTTGTCTCTGTGCTTCAGTCTCGATAGCTTCCTCTGTTCTCTCCTCTAGTTCTCAGAGCCCTTTTCAGTGCTGTCCAGTCTGTTCTTCACTACTCCTTTGATCCTTAATTTTGGTTATTGTTTCCGAGAGCCTCAATTTCTGTTTCGTTCTTTTCTCCAATCTGTCCTGTCACATTCATAGTTTTTAGTGCCCGTCTCGGGCCACAGCAAACACACTGAAGTCAGGCTGCATCTGGTAATCCTGTCTCTCGTGAGGTCAGTCTGTTTGTTCCAGCCTGGGAGTCCAGTTTGAGGTGCATGCTGCGTTTGAAAAATTACTCAGTTAGTTGAGGCCTGCAATGGAGGCATTTCCCCTGGCGCCTTCGAATGTGGCCTGAGTTGGAAACAGGGTCTTTGGAGATGTCTTCGAGCCCAGGTGAGGTCATTTGGGTGGGCCTTCCTGTATGACTGGTGTCCTTACGGGGGGAGGGGAAACACACAGGGAATAGGCTGTGCACTGTCGAAGGCAGGTGGGAGGGGTGCGTCCACGGGCCAGACATGAAGGCTTAGACTTTCCCCTAGAGAGAGGGAGCACACACCTGTCCCTGCTGCTCTGGGCCTGGCCACTGTCCTGAGGAGGTGAGGATCCAAGAAGGAGGATCAGGAGGGGTGGAAGGTTTCCACCCATGAAGTAATGGCAGAGATACGCTGGGTTGTGCCAAGAGGGAGGCAGGAGCTGTGTGCTGGTGGGGGGTGTGAGTTTAGAACACTGACATAGGCTTGCAGGTTTTGACATAAAGATAGCTTTTTTTTTGAGTTCTCTCTTGGGTGAGGGCAGAGGGACATGCTGCGGAGATGGGCAGGGTGGCCTAGAGGCAGCCTCTCCCGGAGAGTGAGCAGGTGGAGGACTCAGGGGACGCAGTAGGTCTTTCTGGCCCTCCTCCAACCCAGTGTGCTCTCCTCTGCCTCCTAGACCTGCGTGTGTGTGTGTGGGGGGGGAAGGGGCAGGGAGGGAGGGAGCCCAGGTGGGACCTGCACACCCTAGGCTTCCTCCCCCTGCTTTTTCCATGCTGTGCGAGATAACTTTTTTTGCGGGGGGCGGGGGGGGGGAGTTCCCTGGGTGGGAGCAAGGGAACTTTTGAGCAGGACTTTTGTCCCTAGGAGCTTCCTGGGGGAAGTGAACCACCCCTGTGAGATCTAGGGCCCCTCCCGGGCACAGGGGCAGCTTTGGGTTTTGACTGCATTTCTTCCGGGGACTGCAAGTGTGTGAGTGGGTGTGGGGGCTGGTATCCCCCAACCAGTCATTTTGAGGGCTCACCCCACTGAGCATCTTGTAGTGTGTCATCTGTGTCTCTCACTGATGGCCCAGGGTGGCCTGCTATCCTCATCTCCCCCCGGCCCTGATGCACACCCCCCACCCCCCCAGCCCCTACCTCTCACCCCCAGCACAAAGGGGAGTGGCAGATCAGGTCACCTGTGCAGACCTGGCCACCTGTGTGGACCCAGGCACCTGCTCAGGGTTTCAGTGTAAGGAGACCTGGGTGCGCATTAGGCTCCACTCCTTTGTATCAGTGGGGTCCTGGATGTCCTTTCACCATTCTGACCCCAATCTCCTCCCCTGTCAGAGGGAGGTGGGCGAGCTCTGGGGAGATGAGCAGGCAGCAGGAGCACTCCCCAGCTCTGTTCTGGGGGCAGATAGGCTGGGAGGACTGTGGGGGGCTCTGTCAGGACAGGGGAAAGGAACCTGACCCTCCAAACCTGAGTGTGCCCCTTGCATGGCTGCCCACTGCCCCCACACCCAGAAGACACCTGGGACGGCTGAAGAAACCCGGACCCAGGGCCCCTCTGCGACGCTGCACCGAGCCTCCCACCACATTTCCGGTTCTGCTCCCATGGGTCACGCCGAGGTCCCATAGGCCGCCTGCAGACAGTCGACAGTCCTCTCGGCCCCCACTTGAGGATAAGCTCCTCGGGCAAGATTGGGGTCCCTCAGGCCGACTGTCGCGGGGGAGGGGCTCACTGTGGGCGGTCTAGGTGGGGGCTGCAGCAGTGCGCGAGCGGGACTAAAGTGCCCGTGGGGCAGTTCTCCGACTGTGTGTCAACAGCGGTGGCGGAGGGACTTCCCGGGCCTGCGCATGAACCCTGGCGGTGTCCGGCTCTCCGTGCCACTGGTCCCCGGCGCTGCCGCTGCGCAGTGCTGTCGCCGTGGCAACAGGCGCCAGACCCCCGTACCCGCGGGCGGCGGGGCTGTGGGGCGCGGGGCGTGGCCTCGGGCGGGGGCGGGGGCGCCGCGGAGCGGACCAGCGGACAGGCGGAGGAGGGCGGCCTCGGCCCGGCGGAGGCTCGGCGGGCCCGCCAGGCGCAGCAGCTGGCGGGCGGCGGGTAGGCGCGGACCGGGCGGGCGACTGCCTCGGCGGAGCGGGTTAGAGACCCGGCCTGGGCGATCCACTGCCCGCCGCAGGGGCGGCGGGATGCGGGGCGGCGCTGCAGGGGTGAGGCCTGGGCCGGGTGAGCCAGCGATGGGGCTGAAGAGCGGAGACGCAACCCGCTGGGAGCGGCCCAACCCCTTCTCCATCCTCGGTCCGGTGGGGGCTCGCGGCCCTTCCTCCCTCTTTTCGTGGGCACGAAGGGTGGTCTCGGGTGGGGGTCCGTGCGAGGGTCGGTTAGGGGCCCGATGTTGCCGAGTCTGTGAGGTCCGAGCGGAGAGGTGTGCCGGGGATGACAGCACAGGACATCCAGGGCAGCAGAGTCTGGGCAGGTCCTAGGGAAAGGCCGGGGCCAGGTGGGGGAAGGGTGGTCAGGCACGGCTCTGGCTTCCGGGGTCGCGGCGGGGTTGGGATGGGGTCTGTCCCGGCACCCTCAGCCTGGGTTTGACAAGTGACAGAGCGATGCCATGGAGTGGATGCAGAGGAAGGGCTTAGCGGTGTGGCGGCTCTCTGGCTATTTGGCCTGGCCAAGGCTCGGGGGAAGAAAATTCCCAGAGCTCCGCTGCAGCCAGAGGAGGTTCTTGTGCGCGCGCGCGAGAGACGGGGCAGGGGATTCCTGGGTCAAGTGCGTCCACACAGCAGGGGTGAGGACAGGCGGGTGTGTGGGTAAGGAGCAGGAGCTCATGCTACTGTGGAAGCAGAGGCACAGGCCAATGACCTCCCACTCCAAGGCACCCTTTACTCCAGGTGTCTGAGCTCAGAGTGGTTAAGGGTCCTGTGTGTGGCTGTGAGGGCTCCTGGGAGCAGGGTGTTGAGGGAGAGCTCAGCTGGGGGAGGGCCTGCTTCTCTGGTCAGTGTGGACTGCATTGTTACCAGGGGCAGGACAAGCATTGGCTCCACAGTCACGAGTGACATTACATTGCATGTCCTTCTCTAGACAGGGCAGTAAACAGAGCCCTGGGGCCAGGGGCACTGTGAAGGGGAGGGGAGGGCAGAGGTGAGGGCCTGGGTGGAAGTGAGCCTGTGACTTCTGGGTAGGTGAGGGTGTGGCGGCCTCCATGGACCCCACAGTGTGACACGACCCAGGTGTGGAACCCATAGCCTGGCATGTGATTCCAACCAGCACACCCATGACAGCCGTGCCAGGGCTGTGAGGGAGGTTCCAGAGGCCAGGTGGGCATAGTGCAGGTGGCCTTCCTGAGATTGCCATGAAAGTGCAGGGAGGAAGTGCAAGGGGCACACCCCTTCACGGGGGCAGCATGGGTGTGCTGGCCAGGTGCAGGCGAGTGTACACAGCAGGCGGTGGGGCTGGACGCCAGCCTCCCAAGGTAACTGGGATGCATGGTGGGAGCAGGGTAGAAAACGTCCCTCACATAAGTAGAGGGCAGACCCGAGGGGAGACTGAGCTGGCTGGGGAGTAGGTAGGGAGGTACTGAGAGGCTTGTGGGATGGAATCCTTGGAACTTGAATGACTCTCAGCCCTGAATCAGAAAACCTGGGTCCCAGGATGCGGCCTAAGCCTCTGTCGGCCTCCCGCACTCCAGCACGCAGAACTGAGGGCGCAGGCCCCCCGTCCCGCCCAGAGCCGCGCTGGGGAAGAGACAACGCCCCAACCCCACCCCCCTTCGTGGGAATGGCCTTGGACGTGGGGTCCACGCCAGCAGAGACAAACCACTGGGGCCTGTGGACACGTGAGGTGGGGGGAAGCCACTTCCGTCCCATTTCCTTCCTGACGCGGCAGGAATGAAGTCTTGGGGTTTGGGTGGAGCTGCAGCGCCCCCCGGAGGCCCCGCTGCCGGCTGCGCTCTCGTTCCCGCCACAGAGGCCCCAGGCGCATCCCTGGGGTTGGGGGGCGGCCCACCCTACTGCATCCTGATTCTTGTCTCCTCTGATCTCCCCAGGTTCAGAGCTCGCGACTGAGAGCGGTGGCGCCCTCAGGGCTGTGGGTCAGGCTCCGCCGCGCCATGCCCACGGGCTGAGCGCCGCACTGCCGGGCCTCATCCCGCCTCGCGTGGGGGCCGCGCGCGCCCAGGCCGGGGCCCTGGTGGCCCACCATGGTGCTGCCGCCCCCGGACCGGCGCCACGTGTGCCTGACCACGCTGGTGATCATGGGCAGCATGGCGGTCATGGACGCGTACCTGGTGGAGCAGAACCAGGGCCCGCGCAAGATCGGCGTGTGCATAATCGTGCTGGTGGGCGACGTGTGCTTCCTGCTGGTGCTGCGCTATGTGGCCGTGTGGGTGGGCGCCGAGGTGCGCACGGCCAAGCGCGGCTACGCCATGATCCTCTGGTTCCTCTACATCTTCGTGCTGGAGATCAAGCTCTACTTCATCTTCCAGAACTACAAGGCGGCGCGGCGTGGAGCGGCTGACCCGGTGGCGCGCAAGGCTCTGACGCTGCTGCTGTCCGTGTGCGTGCCCGGCCTCTTCCTGCTGCTCGTGGCGCTCGACCGCATGGAGTATGTGCGCACCTTCCGCAAGCGCGAGGACCTGCGCGGACGCCTCTTTTGGGTGGCGCTGGACCTGCTGGACCTGCTGGACATGCAGGCCAGCCTGTGGGAGCCGCCGCGCACTGGGCTGCCGCTGTGGGCCGAGGGCCTCACCTTTTTCTACTGCTACATGCTGCTGCTGGTGCTGCCATGCGTGGCGCTCAGCGAGGTCAGCATGCAGGGTGAGCACATCGCGCCGCAGAAAATGATGCTCTACCCGGTGCTCAGCCTCGCCACCGTCAACGTCGTGGCCGTGCTGGCGCGCGCCGCCAACATGGCACTCTTCCGCGACAGCCGTGTCTCGGCCATCTTCGTTGGTAAGAACGTCGTGGCGCTCGCCACCAAGGCCTGCACCTTCCTTGAGTACCGCCGTCAGGTGCGCGATTTCCCGCCACCCGCCCTCGCGCTGGAGCTGCAGCCACCGCCACCGCAGCGCAACTCTATGCCGGCAGCCCAGCCGCTGCACGGCCTGTCAGGCCGGCCCCGCGGGCCCTCGCCCACGCGCGATGCCCTGGACACGTGACGGGGCCCGCATGTCCCCGGGGACTGCCCTGGGGCACAGAGACATTGGCCGGTGGGGCGCGCAGTTTGCATGGGATAGGGTGGGGGCGGGTTCCCCACAGGGCCAGGCGCGGCTGCTGCTTTGGCTCAGGGACCCCTCGGATCGCCGACCTCAGCTGCGCTCAACCTGGCTGCCCCTGCGTGCGCCCGTATGTGCGCCCCGGCCTGCAGCGAAGGGCCCTCCCTTGCCTGCTGGGGCCTGGGTGGGAAGGGAAGACTGGGGGTCGGGGGTCTGGTCCCGGTGGGTCCCTCAGTGGGGGACTCTGGCTCAGAGTTTGGGGCCAAGGAAGCCTCTCATTTTAAAGACTGGTGTTTACAGTTTCGTATCCAAAGGTTCACATGCTGCCTGTTTGCTGCGTCCTGGGGAGGGTGTGGGAGCAGCAGGTGTAAGTGATGGTGGAGCGGGGCGGCTGGGCCTCCTGCACAGGCGGCCCTTAGGGGCTCCTGGGTGGGGACCGTTACCGCTCTGTCCCAGAGACACCTTCTCTGCAATCTCACTGTTCCCACTGCCAAAGGTTCCATAACCACGACTCTGCTCTTCCCATCCCTCATCCCAGAGTGCACTGGCCCATGTCCCTGCCCCTGCTCCTCAGGCCCAGAAGTGTCTCCAAGGCCCTGGTTCTGGTCCGGTGCCCAACGGTTCCCTCAGCCCACAGCAGCTGAATCCCGATGGGATCAGGTCCCACCTTTACTCTGGGGTGGTCAGGAGCATGGAGCTTTGTTCCACCTCACCAGGGCCTGGTGCTGGCCCAGACCCTGAGGAGCCCACAGCAGCCCTCGCCCAGGGACCATGGCACCCTGGTGGGACAGACGGCACGGCACTGCAGTCCATCTGTAGGCCTCCCCTGCACTTGTGATGTGACCCTGGGCTCCCACCAGACCCGAGGGGGTCTCAGTGGCATCTGGGAAGGCTGCTGCTTGGCTGTGTGAGGGTGCCTTGCATGTTGACTGGGTGGCGTTTGCACATCTTGTCGTGTGGCACGAGCATTGTGGAGCCCTGTGGCCTCATGTGATCTGGCCTCCGGGACCACTTTCTTCAGGGACACAGGGCATACACGGTGGCTACAAGCACCCCTGTCTCACACTCCAGGCATGGCCCTGTCCCCCAGTCTCACCCTCTGATCCCCCAACACCTCCGTGAGCTCCGGGGAGCCTGCACTGGGGAGCAGGCAGACCCCCGCCTTGGTGTGCAGGGACCAGGAATCAGCCCCGGTGGCAAGTGGACGAGGCGGGCAGAGGGAGGGGCGGTGGGGGCTGGTGAGAGAACAGTGTGAGGGTTGGCATGGGGCCCTGGGTCAGTGGGACAGGGAGTGTGTGGGCTGGGGTGGCGGTGCGAGCGGTCAGCCAGCAGGGCCAGTTCCCATTCCCAGGGTCAGGTCCTGAGGGCGTCCCCTCCTCCCCCTGAGCCAGAGCTGGCCCAGGGACATGTTGTGCTGGGCTTGGGGAGAAGGGTCAGCATGGGCCTCCTGTCAGCCTGTTTTGGGTTCCCACCTGTTCTGACGTGTCCTCTCAGAGCCTCTTCCTGGAGCAGGTGGGAGGCAGGGAACCCGGCTGTGGGGTCAGCTCTGCCTTGGCATCAGAGGTGGGGGCTGGCGCCCCAGCTTGGCTTCCAGGGCAGAGAAGACTGCCAGGGCTCATAGGCCCCGGGTCACACCCCAGTGCCCCCGGCCTGGGCCCCACTCTGTGCTGACTTGGTTTAATGGCTCACATGCTCTCTGACTATGTTCGGAACCCCGTCGCCCCCACCACACACACACGAGGCCCCAATGAGGCCCCAATGAGGCCCCAACATCTCCATGAACTTGGGGTCGTGCAGGGCTGGGACCCAGGGGCCTCTGCAGTCCGGCCTGAGGCGTCTGCCTTTGGGTCTGCCTCGGGAGTCAGGTGGGAACTGGCCACCTTCCAGTCTGCCCTCCGGCTTCTCCAGGTGGATTGCGATGGCCAGACGCCAGGGAAGCCAGCCAGCTGGTCCCTGTGTCCCTCGTTACCTCACTCACCAGCTCTCAGGCCTGAATGAGTGTTGGCTGTGTGGCCCTGATGCTGAGCCCAGCAGACACTGTTGTCCCTGTCCTTGCCTCATGGGGCAGCTGGATGGAGGGGCCCTCAGTAGGGAAGAGCCGTAGAGCCTGCGGGGGACCGGCCTGGGGGTGTCAGGGCTGCTGGGTGTGGGCAGGGGATTGGGTTTGGGCTCGGGCTCCAAGAGCAGGGAATCCCCCTGCCCATGCTGTTTGAAGTGGGGCGTGGTGTGGCTGGACCGGCGCTGGAGGAGGTCACCGTGGGAGGACAACTGGGCATTTGGGTGTTGGTGCCCATCGTAGAAGAGGGCCTGGGGTAGGAGGCAGCGTCAGACAGGGACGAAGCCAGCAGAGCTGGAGGGGCCGTGGGGGCCAGGGTGGACGGCCAGGTGGATGGAGTGGGTGTCCAGTGTGGGGTGGGCCCAGACGCCTGTCGGTCAACTAGGAGGCCACTGGCTACTGACACAGCAGTGCCCGGGGAATGGGGGAGGACCCCCCGCCGGAGTGAGACACGAGGGAGCAGGTAGCAGCGTGGGACAGTGCAACCATGTCCTCGGGGAGGTTCGGCAGGAGGGCGGGGTGGGGGCGGTGGGAGGCGGGTGGGCTGCAGCAGGGCGGCCCAGAGCCCTCTCAGGGGCTAGCCCACGTCTGCCTTCATGGTGGCCTGTCTGCCCTAGCCGTCCCTCCTTCCAGGCCAGATACCACCTCCTCACACGTCCTCCCCCAAACCTGGGCAGACAAGAGTGTTGGACGACAAAACTGGGACACGCCAACAGTCATCTGAACAGCACTCCAGGCCAGCACCCCAGAGGGGGACCCCTCTCCCTGCAACCTCACAGCCCTGGCTGGAGAGACAGCCCCATTTCCAGATGCCCGGAAGCTGGCCCCACCAGGACCTGAGGTCCTAGACACCGGTGAGGTCTCGGTGCTGGCCGTGCTGCTCCCTGTGAGCTCTGGACACAGCCCTGCCATCACCTGGGGGACCAGACATTGTCTACCTGGTTCTAAAAGTCCCCACCTGACAGTCCCTCCAAAGAGCTCAGAATCGGCTTCCTCCCCGGTAGGAGATCAGATGGTGGCCTTGAGGACAGAGTTTGAGGCACACCCACTCGGGGGGCCCCGTCACACAGGACCCAGGCTCTGTTCCACCGTCATGCCCCAGCTTGGAGGGTGGCTGATGGCCCCCGGGTCCTGCCAGGGGACCCCCGCTTTCATCATCTTGGGAACACACCAAATGCAGGGCAGGGCTACAGGGCTCCTCCTTGTGTCTCCTCTTATTGGCAGGAAGACCCTCCCATGAGTCCCCAGCCTGGGTCCCCTCAGGCCCACACCCATGGCAGCCCTCAGGCAGACGGCTGGCCCTGGGGAGTGGGGTGCCGTGACTGGTCAGGTCTGGGGTTTGCACCCTAGGTGCCAGTGGAGCCGGAGCAGAGGAGACTGTGGTCCTCATGTCACAGCAGGGCCACCGCACGTGCTTGTTGGCTCTGCCCACAGGTCCTGAGGAGCGGGGCTGCCAGCGGGTGCAGGGCACACAGCTGACCCTCAGACCTGTGGGGAGCTCGCACACTGCCTGTGACCATGCAGTTGGTCCCCTTGTCAGCATTCTGCACATGACACCAGCACGTACTAGAGTCCCCAAGGAATGTCCAGCTGCACTGCACTGAGGCAGCCCACTGGGTCCGGGCCACACGTGACTCAGTTCCTTCCCAGGTGACCATGCCCTTGGGAGGTTCTGGAAGCCCCAGGTGGGCCCTAATCCAATGTGACTGGTGTCCTTGTCAGCGGAGGAGATCAGGACACAGACAGGCGCAGACACATCACCACGCAAGGGCACAGTGAGGAGGAGGCTGCGCACAGGGAGGGGATCTTGCTCAGGGAGGGGGGCTGCTGCGCACAGGGAGGGGGGCCGCTGCGCTTAGGGAGGGGGCTGTGACGCTCAGGGAGGGGGCCGCCACACACAGGGAGGGTCCTTGACACTCAGGGAGAGGGGGCCACCACACACAGGGAGGGGGGGCCGCGGCGCACAGGGAGGGGGGGCCGCGGCGCACAGGGAGGAGGGGCCGCTGCGCACAGGGAGGGGGGGCCGCGGCGCACAGGGAGGGGGGGCCGCGGCGCACAGGGAGGGGGGGCCGCGGCGCACAGGGAGGGGGCCACTGCACTCCCAGGCCCGAGGTCCCACCCTGCCGCCTCCTGGCCTGGGCCCTCAGCTTTGGGGCTGGGGACAGCGGGCTGAGGTGCAGCCCCCAGGCCGTGGCCTGCCGAGCTGATGGGTACGGCTTCCTGCTTGGGGTTCGGTGGGGTTCTGATTATGGTGAGCCCTGTCTTTCATCACTGTTGGCAAATTCCCAGTCACTGCCTCTCCCATCCCTGTATTTCTTTGACTTTTTGTCCATCTCAGGCAGTCTCCCTACAGCTGTGTCCCATGTGTGCCCTGTCCCAACTATCTCGACTCCAACGTCAGATACTTCATTGTCCAGAAATTCTTTTAAAATCCATCAGATCATTTAAAATCATCTTATTTTCTTCTCACACATGAACACTTTAATAAAACATTGAACTCACACGTTGCACATTCTGTATCTGATAATTCTAATAACTGGTTCTCCCTGGGGTCTTACTCTGTAGATCCTTGTGTCACTGGCTCTTGCTTGCAGTGGCTTCCTGTTTTTGCTCCACTAGGATTTTTGTCAGTGGGCTGTGTAGCTCAGATCTCCATCTGTGCATGTTCTTTGAGGCTTGTCTCTTGGGTCTGAGCACCCTATACAGGGCAGCCCCCAAGGGGACCAAGGTCTGTATCTGCCAGGACCCTGGAGGACCACCCAGCAGGACCAGCCACACCAATGTGGCCACAGGTGCTTGGGGACCATGGAGGTTGTGAATCCTGGCTTCTACCCGCCTGGGGCTGGTGGGCACTAAGGGGGGCTTTTCCCTCAGCAGAGCCACAGCTGAACTGGGACTGTCCTGGCTCTGGGTCATGGCACCCAGCGCATTGCCCAATGGCCAGGCCCTGGGGTGGCAGTGGAACCTTCTTCTGCCTTGTCCAGGAGGGAGAGCTAGCCTGTCTGAGTCATTGTGACCTGGCCCAGAACTAAGTCCTTAGCAGGAGGAATTCTGACCTTAGCCCTACCCTGAGCCCTACTGTGGCTGAAGCTCCAGATGAACCCCTGAGCTTGCCCAAGAGACACCAGCAGGGGAGAGGTCCTGGATGGCAGATTGGTCTGTTCGTATTTTCCTTATTTTAAGGTCCATTTTGATAATGTGTGTTTCTACTAAGAAATCACATTTTGATGCAATAGGTTTATATTATTTTACTTCTAATTTCTCTCTCTCTAGAATTGTTACAATTAATGAACACATATCGATGCATTATTATCCACTAAAATCTGTATTTTATTCAGGTTCTCGTATTCATGCTTGGTCTCAGTACTGGCCCCTCTATATCTGCTAAGTCCTCACTGACCATCCAACTAGGCAGGGTAAGGCTGCCAGCCGTGGTACTGCTGACTGAATTGGGGTGCTGTGATAGGAAATGTGACCGGGAGAAGGACCTGGGGCCAGATGAAGACTCTGGTCTCCGTGCCAATGACAGAGCCTTTATTCTCTAGCATGGGGGAAGCTGTTGGTAGTTCTATGCACAGGAAGTGACAGGATTAGATTTCTAATTTAGAAAGGTCAAGCTGGTCACAGTGTGGAGGTTGGACTGCATGAGAGAGGGACAGGAAGCAGGGACACCAGTGAGAAGACTGATGGGAGGTGGTGCTGGCCTAAGCGGAGGCAGGACCCTGAGTTTGGGGAGGAGCAGGGGTGTGCAGACCAGAGAGGGGCTGTGGTCAATCCTGTCCTGAGAATGAAGCCAGCACAGATGCCAGAGTTAGCACCAGGGGGACTTTGGTTGTTTGGATACTGGTAGGAGAGCTCATCCCGCTACAGGGAGACTATTTGCTAAATTCTTTATTCCTCCAGCCCATAGAAGGTAGAGAAGGGACTAAGAAGGGAAGAGGGTGGGGGAGTGAGTGTGGATCACGTGCTGGGCAGAAGCTGACAGGCACCACCTCACTGAACCCTCACAGCCACCCCGAGAGGGAACGGTTGTCCCCATCTGACAGACAAGTCACACAGCTAGTAAGTGGAAGGGACAGAAGTCGGCTGTGTGCCTGTCTGGGGCTCGGGCACTCCCCCAGAAGGAAACTGCCCCCCCAGACTCCATTCTGAGCAGTCAGGAAGCTCTTGTCAGGTGTGACCTCAGAGGAAGGAAGCACGGACTGTGCTCTGGGCTGAGGAAGAGCTGATTTTAAAAGGCAGGAGAACAGGCAGGGTGCAGAAGTAGGGGTGATCTTGTCTGGTGCTGGCTGTACCCTGTGAAGGGCCAGGCCACCTGCTCCCTGCCCATCTGTCTCCATCCCCAGCTGCCTGCCCAAGTCCCACCCAAACCAGCCTGGGTGAGTGCATGGCAAGCTACACCACTAGGTTATGTGCAGATTTTCTTCAAATAGAGTGACCATAATTCCTGCCAATGCGGCAGGACTGTTTGGATCACCCTATTGGATCATCCTGTGTATGCAAGCTCCACTGGCCCATCTTGGCCCATTTAGGCCTCAGTTCTGAACTCGGAACTGAATTCATACCATATTCCACTCTGTGTAAGCACCCGTGAAATGGAGATAATAATTGTCCCTGCCTCCTCTGGTAAATGGGAGCAGTAGGTGAGGTGAGGCCTGTGAAGGTCACAAAACAGGATTTATTTCAAAGTGAGTTAGTACCAGAGGTTCCGATTCTCATTTTAATGCAGATCAAGCAAATGCTCTTCTCTGCTGCCATCTAGTGGGCATTTTATGAATAACAACTTTTTTTTACCCAGAAAAGCTGTTCTCTGCTGCCACCTCGTGTTAATTATGGGGATAACACATGTTTGTGTGCCTCCTGTAAATGCTGTTTATCTCTGCTCCCACTTTGGGGGCACCTTTCCAGCAGTGACGCTCCTGCATGGTTCTTTAGACACTTGAATTGCCCACATCATCAATATCATTACCAACATCAACTTCAATTAAAAGGGGAAAAGACTTAATAAGTTATACGTGAACATTTTATGCTCATGGTTCATTCTTTTTAAATAATAGAGAAAGAAAGAATAAAAACAGTGATGAGACATGCTGGACATTGATGTTTCTGCTGTAAAAGAATTTCTCAAGGTTTTTGGCCAGAGTCATTGGGACCAAATTAGATGGTGAGATCGGACACCAACTGCGATATTGCCTGTGGGTTTGTTGTAACAAACGACTGAGTTTTCAATAGTTGAATTTTAACTAAGTTTTGAGTGTTCTCTTATGCTTTATTGACTTAATTACTACAGTTAGAAAACAACCCAATTTACTCTTATGCTGCAAAATGTCCATTACTTTTTACTTTAGTTAAGTGTATTTATATAGAGTATTAGGTATTTCTTCTCTTAAAGGGGCCAGCCTCTCGCGAGAGCCGGGGGCGAGAGTCACCAGGATGCCTCTTCATGGGGTGTGGTGGCATCTGTCTGAGGGAACCTGGTTTACCTTAGTATTTGCCCAGGACAACTTGGGACCCCTTCTGCACCTGCTGTGCCTCAGTATCCCCTCAGAAGGTGTGGACAAGGGAGGAAAAAGTAAGGACAAGTTCCTGTGCAGGATCTCTGCTGAGGGGTTCGGGAGGGGTGCCGGTCTTCAGAGGACCCAGCTGAGGAAGGGCTTGGTGTGGCAAATACTTGGTTTATTATTTTCAGTTTGTTGTTCGATGGTGAGGAGTTCTGCCTGCACTTTGGGTCTGACCTAAGGAGGAGGTTTGGCGATTTCGCGCTCCTTTCTTAATCCCGCCTCTCTCCGGCCCCTCCCCCATCTCCCCGTGAGAAAGCGCACGTGGGCTTAAAGGCGCGCTCCTCTTCGCTGGGGTTCTGTTTGGGTAATACACCTTTCCTTATTTCAATCTCTGATGTGTGGGATATTAAATACTCGATGTGCCAAACACAGGGCCCGGGTGACTGCAGCATGCAGGTCTTGTGGCATATTAGAAAGGCCTGTTGTGCTACGAGGAAATGCACGAACCATTGATAAACTTGTTCATGAATGTATCAATGCAAAGAACAGTCCGTAACAGACAGAATTGCTTACTTCTTTGTCTTCACTACAACGAAGGCTTCCTTAAAGGTTAAGCATTCTCATATGGAATTCAGGCTACAGAAATTAAAAAAACAAACACTAGGGAAAGCAACTGTATGCACACGAGAAACATGGTATGTTTTGGTGTAAACAAAGGTGGGAGACATGAAGACGTATTTTTGAGGAAAAAGACATTACCATTGTCCTAAAGTGAGGCTGGTTGCTTCAGAATAGAAAAGAGGGAAACAGGACCCAATGTGAATGGAAAGTGGGAAGGTACAGAGAAGGTTGGTGAAGGGAAATCTCCGGAGGGAGTGTTACGTGCGGTTAAGCTGAGTAAGATTGGAATAGATTTAACTAAGTCAATTAAGCATCAAAAGTAAAGTGATGTAGATGCAGTTTGGTATTTTTTCACCTTGTCGAAGCACCAAGTTGTCCTGCATGTAAGTTCTGTAAGACACTGGGAAGTGTTCTGCCTAGAGGCAGACGCCATCCTGACAACTTGAGGAAACAGGCTTCTCGATCTGAAGAACCAAAGTTGCGCTAACCATATATTGACACTTTTCATAAATGAATAATTTTATTTCATGATAATATACTGAGGAAAAACTTGGGAGACTAGCTGGTCTTTTTAAAGCAGAAACTGTTAGTGTGGCTCCAAGGCTCCCCTTGCCAAGGCCGAAATCACACCTTAAGTGCTTTCCCCACAAATGTTAGGAATCGAAAGCTTTAGCTACGTCCACAGGGAACCTGAATTTATTTCACCTGCCAGAAATACAGTCTGGATGCAGGTCTTCTTTCATTCATCTTATCTATCCTATGGCAGCAACTTAAGAAAAAAGGTGTGGGAGTTCAGAACGAGTCACCCCAGATGTGCATCTGCCGTGTACAGACTGTTTTTACCTCTGGGGACTTGTACCTTTTGGCTGAGAGGAACTTCGCCCCTCCCTTTAACTATGCAGGATACGTGGAGTTAGGAGCCTGGGCCATGATAGGAGATCTTCAGCCATGATTTTTGTTTGACCCACCGATAGGGCAGGGCAAACTGATACTCATTACATATCTGCTCTTATCCTTTTGCAAGGGCTCTTTGACGCCCCCAGGGCTCATTATGTCATCCCTAGCGCAGGAGGTCTCTGTATCCATGTTCCCTTTCTATCTCTACCTCTCCTGCAGGGGGTGGGGGGTCTCTGACTTTCACGGGCGCTGGGTTCTCATACTTACATGTGCGTTCAATTGGGTTGTTTTATTTTGCCAGTCTGTCTCATGTCTATTTGATTATCAGACCAGCTCGAAGAACTTTGAGGATGAGAAGGAATTAATTCCTCCTGCAGAGTTGGTGTTGTGAGCAGAATACACTCACTGTCTGCAATCGTGAGTCAATTCGGGGCTGTCGGAGACGAGGAGATCCAGGGGTGTCCGACCCTGGCTGGACTGAGATAAAGATTCATACCATGTCAGCAACCCCAGAATTATTTTCTGTAGGATTCATTGGAAGCCAAAGTAGGGAGAATAATTTTGTTCTTTTTAAAATTCAGATTGTAAAAAATATATGTGTGAAATATGTTTCTTGGGCCAGTGACTCTTGGTTACTTTGTATGAATACTCAATAGGCTTCATTTTTCTCTGTCTCTGTCTGGTCTCTCTTCTTCCACCCTGTTATATGTCCCGAGAGCGTGGCCTTATGATCAGTGAGAATATTTCGTGCCTGTCCTCTCCCATCCAGAGGGTGCAGTTGCCAAGGTGCAGTTTGCCTCTGGGTCTGGCCGTAACAAGCATTCAAGGACTTCTGTGTCCTACCTGTGCTCTCAGAGGTGGCCTGTTAGCTCCCCCAGGTGGAGGAGCACCATGTGTCTATTTGTGGCATCCGCTTAGGCTGTGGGTCCAAGGTAAGCAAATCTTAAATTTTTTTCTGTTGGAAACCCCCCACAGCATTTCCTGTGCTTTGTGCAGCCGTTTAAAAATAGTGGCCGCCATCATTCTTAAGTAAACGCTCTACGTGGCTTGCACGGAGCACAGGCACCGGGTGCTGCGTAGGCGCGTGCCCTGTGACTGTCCTGAATCTCACAGCGACTTGTCCGTCTGTAGCTTGCGTGGCTTTGGAACAGGCCTTTTTAATTCTCAGTGATTGCTACTCAAAGGATGGGAGAAAAATTGGAATTGTTTGGTGAGCCATAGGCAGATATTAAAGGAAACTAGAATTAAAGATTCAGTCCAGTTGAGAGGTAGAAAACAAAACCAAACCCGGAATTTAGTGAACAGCATGAGAATCCAGTATCTACAAAGGCATATCGTAATTTCTATTATAAAACATATTTTCTCTCCAATCACTTCTTTTAAAGTTAAAAATCATTACTTTCCACAATCAGTTCAGTTTTAGTGAACTGAACCTGAGTATCTGTACAATCTGGGAAGGATGTTAATTGACCATATGGCCGCTTGCAGGAACCGTTCGTAAGGGAGCTTCAGATTGAACCCAATGGGCCTGTCGAGGCAGCAAAGCCAAGGCAAGAACTTGCCGTCGATGTTGTCAGCAGTACCTATAAGTTTTGGGTGAGTTGCTCTCTTTTTTTGAGGTCCCCAAAATACATTGAGACTCCTGCAGAAGAAGTGACATTCTCTTCTCACATGTTAAGGCTGATGGAAGTCGTGTAAGGAAGGTTCCAGGCTACTATTTTCAGGGGCTTCTCTTGGCCTCACTACTTCAGTGGTAATTCCTTAAAGCTCTCTGGACCTACCTGAATCTGTGCATTTCTCTTTCAAACAGGACATTCCATCAAAGTCTTGGTAATACAAACCAGTTTCCAAATACATTCTGTTGTGAAGAGAACAGATTCATATTGAACTTATGCAAATAATCACATTGCTATGCAAATAAAAAGACTCACACGTTAAGAGTTTCAGAATTCTGCAAGGATCAAGAAAGGAGAAAAAATATAAATGTTTGAATTCTGTTTACAAACATATACTTTAGCAAACTGCTAAGGCATAGGTAGTTTATTTTATTATTATTTTGGGGGGTAGTTCCCTGGCTGGGCACCGAACCCAGGCTGCAGCATTGAGAGCGCTAAAGCCTAGCCACTGCACCACCAGGGAATCCCCCAGTCATAGGTAGTTTAAAAGAAGCAAGTTCCCTTCCATTGGCAGTGAAAAGATTTAAAAATCAACAGTATTTTAAACAAAAATGTGCAGTGTTGTAATCATGCTCGGGTCACTCGGTGCCGTACTTGCTAGCATCGCTGGAATACAGTTCTTCCCTTAGAGTTCCAGAAATCCCGATCCATTTTAAAGGTGAGATGTGAAAGTTTATTTCCAGACATTTGTATTTTGGAATAAGCCTAGAGCCCTTTCTTAATGAAAATGAAATATAATTGTGAAAGTAAAATAATTCAGGTTTTAAATGCCTAAAACTGAAAATGACCTGGTTATAGTTCTGATTACAATTGCAGTTGCCAAAGAAATTTGTTTTTCTCTGCAACACAACATTTTAAGAAACCAACTAGATTTACAATATAAATATATCAGGATACTGCAGAGTCCTGCAGATAATATTCTGAAAATTCCTTTTTTATTAATAAGAACATATGCATGCAAGTACAACATAATTACTGTTTTCTTAATTGACTAAGTTTCCCATGTAATTTCTAGTATATGAAAAAGGCCTAATTAAATAAAATGTTCTCTTATATGAGGAGAGAGAACAAATCTTTGAGGCATTCCAGGAGCCCACTGAAATCAGTGAAAGCCATTTCCAGATTGTGAAGTCATCTCCTTGTACATCCTGAACCCTGGGATGTTTGTCACATGTGCTTCACCAAGAGGATTCAGGGGACAATGAGGACATTGTGTGGGGTGAGATCTCTGGGGAGACTCCCTGGGCTTGGCACAGCTAGGGGAGATGAGCATACCAGGTGGGGTCGGATCTCAGGGGAGGTGCCAAACAGGCTTGTCCCTGTCCCTTCTCTGTCCCAGGGGAGGGAAACCTGGACAATGAGAGGACAACCGCAGAGGGAAGAGGTCTTTGGATGGCTAATTGGTCTGTCTCTGTTTTTCTTATTTTAGGGTCAGTTTCGTCAATGTGTAGTTTTACTAGGAAATCACCTATTTTGATGCAATAGATTTAGCTTATTTTACTTATAATTTCTTTCTTTCCAAATTATTACAATTAATGAGCAGGTGTCGATGTGCTGTTATTCACTGAAGTCTGTGTTTTATTCAGGTTCTTGCACTCAGGCTCAGTCTCAGTGCCGGCCCCTCTAGCTACTCAATCCCTGAACAACCATCTACCCAGACAGGTGAATGCTGACAGCTGGGGTACCTTGTGATTAAATTGATGCTGTATGAGAGGAAATGATGCCAGGAGAAGAACCGGGGGCCTGATGGAGATGCTCGACACTTATTCTCTAGCCTGGGAGGAAGCGGTGGTAGTTCTACTCCCAGGAAGTGACAGGATTAGAGTCCTAATTTAGAAAGGTCAAGCTGGTCACCATGTGGAGGTTACACATGAGAGGGACAGGGAGCAGGAAGACCACTGACAAGACAGGTAGAGGTGTTGTTGATTGAGTTGATACAGGGACCCTGAGTTTGGGGAGGAGCAGGGGTGTGCAGACCAGAGAGGGGCTGTGGCCAATGCTGTCCTGAGAATGAAGCCAGCACAGATGCCAGAGTTAGCACCAGGGGGACTTTGGCTGTTTGGACACGAGTAGGAGAGCTCATTCTGCTAGCAGGAGATGATTTGCTAAATTCTTCCCTTTTCTTGTCCTTAGAAGGTAGAGAAAGGACCAAGAAGAGAAGAAGGAGGGGGAGTGAGTGTCAATCACGTGTTGGGCAGAAGCTGACAGCCACCACCTCACTGAACCCTCACAGCCACCCCGAGAGGGAACGGTTGTCCCCTTCTGACAGACAAGTACACTGAGTTTACACTTCTTTGCCTAAAGTCACACAGCTAGTAGATGGAGGGGACAGAAGTCAGCTGTGTGCCTGTCTGGGGCTCGGGCACTCCCCCAGAAGGAAACTGCCACCCCAGACTCCATTCTGAGAAGCCAGGAAGCTCTTGTCAGGTGTGACCTCAGAGGAAGGAAACATGGGCAGAGCAGAGCTGTGCTCTGAGCTGAGGAAGAGCAGACATTAAAAGGCCCAAGGACAGGCAGGGCCCAGCAGTGGGGGAGTTCTTGTCACAGGGTCTGGTGCTGGTTGTACCCTGTGAAAGGTTGTGCCACTTCCTCTCTGCCCACCTGTCCCCATCCCAAGCTGCCTGTCCAAGTCCCACCCAAACCAGCCTGGGTGAGTGCATGGCAGGCTGGACCATTAGATTATGTGCAGAGTTTCTTCAAATAGAATGAACAATGAGCAATATTATACCCAATGGCTAGGATTGCTCCGTTTGCTCGGATCCCGTGTGTGCAAGCTCTACTGGGCCATCTTGGCTCATTTAGGCCACCATGATGGACTCAGAACTGTGTTAGCATCTGTCCACTGTTGAAGTACCTGTGTAAAGGAGATAATAATTGTCCCTGTCTCTTCTGGTAAGTGGGAGCAGTAGGTGAGACGAGGCCTGTGAAGGTTGTAAAACAGGACTTACCTCTGAGTTAGTACCCGTTCCGGATGCTTCTTGTTGCCGAACAAGAAAGTGCTGTTCTCTGCCGCCATCTACTGGGCATTTTAGGAATAACACCTGCTTGTGTGCCACTTGGAAAAGCCTTGCTCTGCTGTTCTCTGGTGTTCACGGGGAGTCGCACCTGCTTGCGTGACACCTCTAAGTGTTAGAATTCCCTGGTACCCCTTGGTGGTCAGCTTTACAACAATTACACTCCAGCATGTTTCCTTGGACACTTGAATTGTCCAGATCCTCACCCTTACCAACTACAGTTAAAAGCGGGCAAAGCTTAGTGAGCTACACGGAAACGATTTATACGTACGGCTCATTCTTCAGCTACAGAGAATGAAAAAGATGAGAAGGCGTCCTGGGGGATCGATGTTTTCCCTGTAAAATAATTTCCTATGATTTTTGACCAGAGTCACTGAGAACAAATTAGATGGTAAGATTGGATCTCAATTGTGATTTTGCCTGTGGGTTTGTTGTAACAAACTAGTGAGGTTTGAATACATAGTTGAATTCTAACTAAGCGTTGAGGGTTCACTTTTTATGCTTCATTGGGTCCATTGCTACATTTAGAAAACAACCCTGATTTACACTTACACTGCAAAGCATATTTAATTTTAATTAATTTAAATGTATTTATATAGGGTATTATCAGGTTTGTCTCATCTTAAAGAGAACTTAGTATTTTTTCCTTTCTAAGTAACCTAATTGAATTTATTCCTATGGAGTCTGTTAACAGTACCCTGACGGAAAGCACTGCCTGCTGATAGAGGAGAGGGTGGTTTTATTGTTTGTTTCTTTTTGTGAGAAGACAAACTGGACTCATAGTTTATTCCACTATTTTCTGTTTGGAATGAATAGTCCAGTTACAGGTTTGGCTCTTACCACTTTTCCTCTTGTGAAATAATCTGTTCACACAGGAGTTTGTCCTCTCCGTTTGTCTGTCTGTCTCTGTCTGTCTGTCTCTCTATGTATATGTGTGTGTGTGTGTATGTGTGTGTGTGTGTGTGTGTGTGTGTGTGTGAGATCCTACAATTAATTCTCATCCTAGAGAAAGTGCTACCCACCTCATTGCTGAGTGTCACTACGGTCACCTTGGAAGGACCCCTTGGTAGAAGCTGCCTGCGAGAGAACTCTGCTGAGAGTAGGGGGAGGAATTCTGACTTCCGAGGACTCAGCAGAGGACAGACTTGCTGTGGAAATTGTGAGTTTTCTTTGTGGGGTGAGAGAGTGTTCACTCCCATTGTTTTGCACGCTCCTGCCCATTGTTTCCAGGGTCATTTTTGCGGGTTTAATTTTGGTCTCCATTCTGCTGCTTTCATATGTGTGTTTGGTTTTCAACCGATACCACCTGTTTTGGTTTTATAGATTTTTGTGGTCGAGTGATGTGAAAAATTGGGATTAATATTCCTGCTGTGTCTATCCCAGGTCATCCATGTCACACAAGGTGCAGTGGCTACTCACAGTCTTCCCAGGTGCCTCGAAGTAACGTGCAGACTGCTGCAGGGACGTTAGCTTCACCTCTTCTCATGAACTGGGTCTGCACAGGGCTTGGCCTCGAGTCCCAATTCTCTTCTCTGGCATGGGATTGACATGGATGTTTAGAATTGTGATTTACACCCAGTGTTTCAGAAGTCCAGAAAAGCTTCAGTAGCAGTACAGATACTCTTACTCTGCACTCACCTTTGTAGCTGTCATCGCTGTCCCACCTTTGCATCTCACCAGAGCACTGCCGGTGTTGCATCCCATTCAGGTGTGCTGTGCCAGGGAATCCCCGCGCAACCACGAGGGAGGAAGCCATTACAGTTTCCACCTACTGTCCAATCCAGTTTCACCTCAACTTTCACCACCTGTCCCAACTGGGTAAAATGTCTCTTTCCATCGTGATGTGATTTTGTTTTTCTGGACCTGATTACTGAGAGCTTCCTTCACAACCTTGATGGGTTTAAAGGGAAGAGATGACTCTTGATCGTGGGGGCCGGTTCTGCCAGGCTTCTTTCACTTAGGATGTGTTCACGTTTACCCATGTTGTATGTTGGATACATGACATGTATCAGTACTTCATTCATTTTTTCTTTTTGGCTAATTATGCGTAGCTCAATATTTACTGGTGAAACCATTTGAAGCATACAGTTTTATGGCATTAACTACAATTACACTCTTGTTCAAATACTAACACCATCCATCTTTAGGACTTTATTTTCCTCAATAGAAAATATATCCATAAAACACTAATTCCCCATTCCCATTTCCCCCAGCCCCTGGAAACCACCTTTTAACTGTCCCTGAATTTGATTTGGGTAGATAGGTCACATAAGTGCAATCTTATACTATTTGTCCTTCTGTGACTGCCTTATTTCACTTTGCATAATGATTTCAAGATTCACCCATGTGGTAGCCTATGTCAGAATTTCCCTAGTTTTGAAGTCTGACTTGTGTATATACCACATTTTTTTCTCTAATTCATCTGTCAATGGACACTTGGTTGCTTCCACCTTTTGGCTAGTATGAGTCATGCTGCTATAAATATGGGTGTACGCAGAATCTGAGTGTTTGCTTTCAAATCTCTTGGGTGTATATTCTGATGCGAATTTGCTGAATAATAACACTAATTATGTGTTTAAGGTATTGAGGAACCTCCGTACCATTTTCCATAGCAGCTGACCACGTTACTTTATTCCTTTATGCATTTAGAACATTTTCTTTCTTCATTCACCCATTGATGGACATTTAAATTGTTTCAACCTTTTGCCTATGGTCAACACTGCTGCTATTAATATTCATGGATCAGTAATTTTTGAATACCAGTTTCCAGTCTTTCAGAGTATGTATCTAGGGGTGGAGTTGAACCATATTTGAGAAGATGTGAAAATACTGTGTACACAGTCGGAAGCATTTTGTTTGCACAAGCCACGTGTGAGGGTCCCTATTTCTCCGCACCACTGTCGACACGGGTCGTGTGTAGTATTCTCGAACACAGCCATTGTAGTGTGTGAAGGGAGTACTGCCTTGTGGTTCTACTTTGCATCTCCATTATGACTAATCATGTTTAACAACTTCATGTTAAGTGCCTGTAGGTGATTTCTGTCTCTTTCCTGGAATAGGACCTATTCAAGTCTACTTTCAAAATTTAGTTCTTTATTTTGTTGATGATCTGCAAAAAAAATTTTTTTATATTCTGGATCATAGACTCTTATCAGATATAGGACGTGCACCTACTTTCTTGCATTCTGTGACTTGTCTTTTCAGTTTCCGATAAGTTCTTATGATGCGCAGCAGTTTTCAATATTGAGAAAATCTCATTAATCTGTTTCTTTCATTGCTTGTGCTTTGGTGTCCGATTGAAGAAACCACTGCTGTATTCAACATCAGGAAGATTCATCACAATGTTTTCTTTTAGAGTTTAATTTAACCTACAGTTAGTCTTTTATCTATCATCAATCAGTCTCTTGTGGTGTAGGTTAAGGGTCCAGTTTCATCCCTCTCCTGGTGGATAGTTGGTTTTTCAGCAGTATTTTTGTTAAAAGACTGTTTTCCTAAATTACTGTTGTTGACCCTTGTCAAAGAACCGTAGATGGAGGATGCATTAATTTCTGGGTTCTTATTTCAGTCCCATTCATCTATCTCTATATATGTAGCCATGTGTCACATAATTAAGTTTCTGTCAATGACAGACCACATATGTAACCATGGAGCCATAAGACTCAGATGGAGCCAAAACGTTTCTGTCACCTAGAGGCGTCACAGCTGTCCTAACACAGCCTGGTGCGATGCTCACATGTCTGCGGTGAGACAGGTACGGACGAACCTTTCGGGCTGGCCGTTGTCTGCAAGTACAGCAGCTGCAATTACGTACAATACGTAATTCTTGATACTGATAATAAGCAATTGTGTTCTTGGTTAATGCATTGATTTCAATTTTTTATTTTATTTTAGTGGTGCCTTTATTCACTTTAGTTTATGACACATGTCCTTGTTTTAAAGATACTGTAAATGGAGTGTATATCTACCTACTCAGGAGATATGTTATCTCCCTTAGCATGGTAATTTTTTGAAAGTGGACTTTGTTAATGGAGTCTTATTCATTACAAGGTAGTTACAGAAATATCAGATATAATGACATGTGCAATCTAAACAAGACAGGCCCACTGAGAATGTATGTAATTTAAAAATAAACATATTTAAAAAGTTAGCCATGTGCACCGATAGTTACATGTAGGTGATGATAGATTTGGAGATTGAGGCCCCATATGCAGTAATAGTGCCTCATCCCTCCATTATAAGTTTCAGTAACTGACACAGGTATTCCACACACATCTCAATGCACAAGGGCAGATCATGACCTGCTGCATGTACAGTGTAAAGTGGTCCATGACCTTTCTGTGTTATTTCCATGAAAACAGTCAACATCAAACCCCATGCAGGTGGTAAGGAGCATGGAGTATTTTATATAGACTTGGAAAATGCTTTACTTTTGACATTAACATATGTGTAGAGAACATGTGTTCTTTTACTATGCTTTCTTGACAATTGACATGCACTTGAAGTGGGGGCATTTCCATGATGGTTTGACCTAACAGTGATAACTGAAATACTCTTAAAATAGTGGAAACTTTGAAATGACATTGTAGTCACACATTTAACATAACACATGTATCATTTACAGCTCTAAGCCAAAATGTAGAGAAAAAAACATTTGAATTTTAATGCTCTTAGTTTCAGGATTCTGTAGTTTCTACCACAGTCGTAAAGTGTGAAACTGAGACAGTTGCTTATTTTTAACAAAGGAGGTACTAGTCTGAGTTCTTAGATCATAGAATGTCCAAAACGAGAAACGTTACTTGCATTTTCTGGGCATTTTGAGAACCTAGACCAAAATGATGTTATTCAAGGTACCTATTGAGCAGTGGGGCTTTTCTGTATTACGGTCTGTAGGGAGCGTGTAAGCCAGAAGCCAGTTCCTTTGAGAAAACAGGTTTTAGCAAGGCTACCTGTGTGCTTGGAATCCACAGTTCAAGGGTTTTGCAAGGCAGCCAGAGCTTGGTGCACAAGGACAATACTAGGGATGTGGCTTCCAGCTTGGGGGGAAAAGAGTAATAGGACATTGTGAGCAAAAACTGCTTGGTTTCTGGAGGTAACCCGAGATACGATTCATGGCTCATATGCTCCAGAAAAAATAGTAGAATAGGGAGTTCCCTGATGGTGTAGTGGCTTAAGGCTTCAGCACTGGCGCTGTCAGCGCTACGGCCTGGGTTCAATTCCCAGTCAGGGAGCTACCCACATACCAAAAAGCAAAAAAAAAAAAAAAAAAGTAGAATAGGTTGTGCTTCAAGGTTAATTGGCCAGGAGCTGATTTACAGTAGTCTTCCGGGACTGTAGTGAGACACGGGAGAAAACACAATGTGTATCTCTTAGTTCAGATATACCTTCCAGCTTGTACACCTGTGATCTGCCCTGCCTTTCAGCTTTCTTTTTCTTACCCTATAAAATAAACTCGCTGCTGCCAGGTGGGGTCTCTGTGGCTTCGTCAGAGCTCAGAGGACCACCCGGTCCCAGCTTTTCTGTCTCAGTTGCGTCTGTGTGTTTATTTCTTCATTCCCCATGGCCTCCCCTCCGGTTCGCCTGTTCAACCACGCAGGTCGCAGCAACTGTCTAGAGAACAACCCAAATAAAAAGTTCCTACCGCTGCCACATACTTGGTTTTGCTGGCAGCAGCCTTATTCTTAATTATATCATTTCTTCTCGTGCTGTATTTAATCTCACGATGTTTTGCACAACAATATTTTCTGCTTAGGCATGATAAATGTTAAAAGGTTTAGGGATTCACAGGTATATATGGTTGGGAGTTAACATGTTAGGAGTTAGGCTCGGGGTTGGTGATTAGGGTCCAGGGTTTCTGGTCAGTGGTCCTGCTCAGGCCCTAGTGTCTAGCTATGGGTCCATTTAAGAGTCTCAATCTTGGGTCTATGATTCAGCTTTAGTGTATTCTGTCGTTTGAACACATTCTGGAGTCTGGGTGCCACTTTGTAGTCCTGGTCACGGCTCTGTGGTCTGTCTCCACAGTCTGTAGTCTGGCTCTGTATCTAGTGTCTGGGATTCAAAGTCTGGTAGGGTCCAGCTTTAGTTCTGTGTATGTATGGGACCCAGGTGTAGCTCTGGCTGCAGGGTTTGGTATTTGGTTCTAGCATCCATGGACCGGATTCCATATCATGCTCTCGCATCTGGTGTTTGGCATCTGTGGCCCAGTTTCTGGATTTGGAATGGTGGCACAATTTGGGGTCTGGGCCTGCTCCAGCATCTAGGTCTCAGGGTTTGTGGCCCCGCTTTGGGGGCAGGGTCTGGTCTGAAGTCCAGGTTCCACGATCCAAAGTATGTGTCCAGGGTCCTGAATTTGACTCTGGCATCTGGTGTCATTGGCTCCAATTCTATACCAGCAGGAATCATCAAGTTTGGGAGCAGTGATGATAGAAAGTTTATTCAGTGCAGACGGCTCAATTGAGATACAGCAGGGCTGTAAGAACACAGCACAGTTGTGGAGCAGCTCAGTAGTGTTACAGCTAAATCATGGAGCATCATGACCCTTGGGTGAGGTGACCCTGGAGTGAGTTACCTCTCTGGCTAGACAGCTTTGCTCTGCATTGTTTCACCGTCTGCATTCTGGCCCTGTCCTGTCTGCTCTGCTCTTGATAGACATGTTCCACAGGCAGTTCTGTTTGGAAGGCAGGGGATTAGTACAAGCTTCTCCCTCAATTGTGGTTTGCGTGGAAAGACCCTGTGTAGAAATGACTGCTAGATTTTGGTTTGTTTGTTTTTTTTTTTAAATAAAAATTTGAGCCCAGTGAGCCAGCAGGAGCCCTCAG
>PVJL010014527.1:0-27728 GCA_004026885.1 Lyroderma lyra
GTCCGTCTCTGCTCCCTTCCCTCTCCCCGACTCGCCCCTTTCTCGCCAGCCTTCAGGTTTACTTGCGATTTGTGGATTTCTCACCAGCCGGTTTGTCACTCAGGGTCCGCTTTCTTGGCTCCTGGTCGGCCGTTCAATTGTGTTTTCTGGGAGAGGCTTTAGGAACCTCCTCTCCAGTCGCCATCTTGTCTTCTCCTCTCTATTTCAGCATTTTCTAAAAAGAAATAGGTTATGAGACCAAATGGACCGCAATCAGTTTTATCAAGTGATTATTCTTCTCAAGTTATTTACCTATTCAAATATTTGTTTCTTTAAAGGACACATTTAAGAAAATTCATTACAATAATTTGCAATAAATTAATATAAATATTTTTAATAAATAGACTTAAAGTGCATTTTCATGAACTTTAATACACACAATTCATAGAGACTCCAATGCAACACAAGTCTATTAAGTTTCTTTTTTTTTTTTTGAGAATTTGACCATAAACATATTGAAATATTTTGTATAATTCCAAGTGTATTTATAAACTTGTAAGATTTTTACCCTTGAGTGATAATAAAAATGTTAAAGAATTACCTCTTATTTCACCTGGAAAAGAAACCACTACTAGAACAAAAGTGTTTCTTTATACTTCACTTTCTGTCTTAATAATAGGAAAATTATTGATATTTTCTTCTTACAGGCAGTCATTGATCTTCCCTTATGTTTTTCATACTAGAAACTTTATTCTTCACTTTAAAAACTAAATATGTGTTAAGGCTAGAGTAGGAGTTAAAATAATCCAGCTTTAGCAGTATTCACTCAAATGTTTGCTGTGAAATATTAAAAAATAAGGTGACAAGAGTTACAAGTTGCAGGGCAAGTATCACTTCTTAAAGAATAAGATGCTGTGCTGCTGAATCTTCCTACCTGGTCTGCACCTTAGTGAAGGTCCCCTTCCACTCTGATAATCTCTGTAGGGATATGCAGGATCATTGACAAACTTCTTTCTGTACACTTGCAATACTGTCTAGAAGTCAGAGAATATAGTTTATTCTTCTTCAGAATAATCAGTAAGCAAGAAGTTTTGGCTTGGGATTTGATGAAGCTACATGAAGTTAAAAAGAATAAAATTGAGGCTAGCACAGGTCAAGTTCCTCACTCAGTCTTTCAGATATTGCCTGATCAAATGAGTCTTTGGAGCTGGCTGATGCAATGTAGCTTGGGGTTCCCACACTCCACTGTATGCAAGGAGACTCTGGACACACACACACACACACACACACACACACACACACACACACATTCTTTCCTACAATGGTGTTCTTTATAAGTCCTGCAAAGCGAAAGTTCAAGAAAGCTAGGCTGACTAGAGAAGCAGGGGCAAGATTTGCTGGTTGTTCCAGCGCTTTGAGCCTAAGTTTCTAGGTTTCTGCCTCAGCCTGTGTTTAAGGTTTGCCCCTGCATGTTGGTGGCACAATTCCCAGGTAGGGGGCAGCTTATATAAACAGATGAACAGAAACCCAAATAAGACTCTCAGCATGACCACCACAGAAAAATCAGGTAGACACTCAAAATAACTAGCACAGAAACCCAAGGGAGACTCTCAACATGAACAGAACAAAGACCCCTATGAAATCCCCAACCTGACAATAACAGAGAACACCAGCAGGACCCGAAGCCAATGAGCAAAAAACCCTTCAGAAAACCTCAACTTGACCTCACAGAAACACCAAGAAGAGCCACAACTGGTTCAGGACAGAAACCCCTGACTGATTTCAACCTAACCAAAACAGAGACCCCCAACAATGACATCAGACTTTACCAACAAAGAGAACTAAGACAGAAACTCAACTAGGGACCCAAGCAGAAATTGGATTTCATAGAGAAAAACACCCAAACCAGACAGCCAAACCAAATAGCACAGTACCCAGCAGTCCATTAACCTGACCACAAGAGAAACCTCAGAAAAACTTAAACAGACCAGTACAAATATCCCTAGCAGACTCATGACCTGATCAGGTACATAGTTCTCAAGCACATCCCCATGTTAAGAAGCACAGATAATTGTGACTGAACACCCAAATGACAAGCATACAGACTGCTAGCAGAGCCCAACCTATCCATTGCAAAGAACCCCAGAAGACCCCTAAATTGACCATCACAGACAGGCCCAGCAGAACCCAAAACTGACCAGAATAGAGGCCCCAGTGCACACCTCTGAAGTGACGCGGACAGAGACCAGCAATGAGATTGTAGCGAACCCCAAACATGACCAGGAGAGACCCCAGGCAGATTTCAAATGTGACTGGAAACAGAGATCTCCTGTACCCTAATCTGCCTAGCATAGAGACCACAGACTGACCGCAACGTTACCAGAACAGAGTCATCCACTGACCTCCAACTTGAACAACAGAGACATCATGCAGGAACCCAATGGGACAAGCACAAGCACTGCTGCAGATCTAGAAACTGACAAGGATAGACCCCCAATGGACAGCCAACCTGATAAGTACAGTATCCAGCAGACCATTAACCGGGCCAGCAGAGATACCCTAGCAAATCTCCAAACAGACCAGCACTGATAACCAAAGCAGACCTTTAATGTGACCAGGCACACTGACCTTTAGCACATCCTAATACTAATCAGCAAAGGGAACCCTGACAGAACTCTCAAATGACCAGCAAAGAAACTCCTGGCATCCCAAAACTGACATTCAGAGAGGGATCAAGCAGACCAAGCAGCTGACCATCATATACAGGCCCAGCAGATTCCCAACATATAGAGCTCTGAAGGCAGACCTGCAATGTGACCAAAATAGAGACCTCAGGCACACATGAGACTAGCTGAACGACCCCAGAAGACTCCCAAATCTGATAAAGACCAGTCCCAGGCATATTTAGAGTGTGACATGGAAAAGAGCCCTGTCCCAGACCCCTAACATGACCAGCAGAGTTCCCAGGCAGACCTCCATTTGACCAAATCACTGAATTACAGTATACCTGTAATATGGCCAGCAAGCAATCACCATGAGAACCCCTGCTTCACCAGAAATGTACCCAGAAGTCTCCAAACCTAAGCTGCGCAAAGATTGACAAGAACTTCCACCTGATCAACAGAGTTCCCTGGGACATGACCAATCTCAACAAGAAGAGAGACCCTTTGCAAACCTGCCACCTGACCAGATAGAGACCTCCAGAAGACACTAAAGTAAATAGTATAGAAACTTTAAGCAGATCACAAAAGTTACAAGCACTGAGACCCACAACAGAGCCAAAACCTGATGAGCACAGAGACCCCAGCAACTCAATAACATGACCAGAACTGAGTCACCAGAGTAACACACTGTGTGGCAAGTGTAGAGACCTCAGCAGACATGAAACATGACCAGCAGAGAAACCTCCAGAAGACCACCCACCTGATAGTCATAGCACTACATCAGTCTCCTAAACTGACCAGCAGACACATGAAAACGTAACTAAACCTTTCCAGCACAAAATTATCTGGCATAACGTCAGCATGCTCAGCATAGACACCCAAGGCACACACTAAGTCTGACCACCACATAAACAACAGACGACTTCGAAATAAACCAGCACAGAGACCCCATGCAGTGTACCAACCTGAAAAGTATATATACCCCCAGAAGAACTCAAACCTCACCAGCAAAAAATGAACAGCTGAACACAACCTCACTAAAAGAATACCCAATCTGAGCAGCAGGAATGTCAATCCAGTCCTCCAATACTGGGCACAAACACACTCAGAAAACCCCTGAAATAACCAGCACATAAACCCCCAGCATATCCATAACAAGACTATCAAAGAAACCTAAGAAGATCCAAAACATGACCTGGCCAGGAACTATAAGCAGCCCTAAATTTAACTAAGCAAAGAGATCCACAGAAGATGCCTAACCTGACCAGCACTAATGCCTCAAACAAACACTCAATCTGACAAACACAGAGACCCTGAGATAAACTGAAACATGAACAGCACAGACCCTAGGTCGATTTTCACCTGATAGGAAACAGAGACTCCTAGCTTCCCTGTATCCTGATGAATATAGACATCAATGTAGACACTCTGCCTGATGATCACAGAGATTCAGCATACTTGGAACATAAAACAAAGAGACACCTTCTGACCCCAACCTGACCAGCACAGTACACCACCGTTTTGCAAACGACCCCAGCAGAGAATCAATGAAACATCCAACCAGACAAGAACAAAGTATTACTGGAGACCTTCAACCTGTGCAGCAGAGACCCCAAGCAGACCTCCAAACTGAGTAACAGAGAAAGCCTTGAAATAACCCTAACATGACTGGGCATATAAAGTCTACCATTGTCCCTAACCTGACCATTGCAAACCCCACTCCACCTGACCAGCTCAGATACACCAGCTAACCTCAAACTTGACAAGCAGAGAGACCTCCAGTAGATCTCTAACTTTATCAGAAAAGAATAAACAGGAGAACCCCAACCTCAACAGAAAAGTACTCAGAAGTCCCCGAACTTGAGCAACAGGAAGATCAAACCAGACCTAACCTGACCAACAGAGAAAACCCAGGAAAATTCTTATCATCATTGAATATATTGAAACCCAGAAGACCCACCAGCAGAGAAGTCCCTCACAGACCATAACAAGACCATCACACAGACCCCAGGCCGACTTTGAATGTCACAACCACAAAGACTCCAAAGGTACCCCAACTTGACCATAACAGAGACCCTCAGCAGGACCGAAGTGTAATCAGAACACCAACTTTCAAAAGACCTCAAAATCACCAGAAAGAAAGCCGCTCAGAAGAACTGAAGCCTGTCCCACACAAAGACCCATGAGTGATTCTAACATGAACAGAAAATGGACACCTCTGAGACCTAAAAATTGACAAAAAGACTACAGGCAGAAACTCAACATGACAAGCACAGGTACACCTGCAGACCTAGAACCTGACTAGAGCATGAGAACTCCAACTCACCCCAAACCTGGTAAGCACTTAAAAAAAAAAACCTGGTAAGCACTGAGATGCCTGAGAGACCCTAATTAACATGTTCTAGAGTCTCCAGAAAAAACCCAAACATGAAAACAATTATACCCAGATGAACCTAAACCAGGCCAGCACAGAGACCTTAGGCAGACATCCAACCACACTAGCACAGAGACACCATGCAGACATAAAACTAGTACTAGAACAAAGACCCCAGGCTGATCACCACTGCACAGATTATAGGCAGTTTCCTAATCTGACATGCACAGAAACACTAGGCAGAAAACATTACCAGCACAAAAACCACAGCAGAACCCCAATTGGATCAGCAAAAGAACACCTGACAGATCGCCAACCTGAACAGCACACAGACATGCAAACTGACCAACACAGAGTCCCCAGGCAGATGTGTCTGTTAACAGCACCCAAGCAGACACCTAACATGACTAAGACAGAGCAAAAAGGCAGCCCACAAACCTCACTGAAAATAGATATCCCCAGGAAATCCCTAACCTTACAAGCAGTAATTATCCAGGCAGATACCTAACCTGACCACCACAGAAACCCCAAGATGACCTCCAAACTGACTAGCAGAGAGATCCCTGGCTGCTCCCCACCTGGCTGCAATCAGAGATCCCGAGCTTCCCTGTAATATGACTGGAAGACTGGGAAAATGAAAAACAAGGAGACCCTAAACGAACTCCAAATTTTCAGCACAGTATCGCACCCTTCTTCTGAAAATACCAGCTGATATCCACCAGACCCTCAAACTGACCAGCAGTGAAACTTGAAGCAGAACCACAACTTCTTAGGAGTGACCCCAGGCAGACTTCCAACCTGAGCAGCAAAGGGACCCTTGAAATAATCTTAATATGTCTGGACACATGAATTCAAGTGTGACCCTTAACCTCACCATCTCAGAGATCCCTGGGAGACTTCCAATCTGGCAAGCACAGTGACCTTCATTAGACCTCCCACCTGACCAGAAAAAATTACCAGGAGAACCCCTACCTCAAAAAAATTATCAAGAAGCCCCCCAAACTGAGCAGCACAAACATTGATCCAGATATCCAACCTGGCCAGGACAGAGATTATAGAAAAACCTTTATCATTATAGGACACACAGAAGACTAGAATACCCCTGACATGACGAGTACATGAAACCCTGGAAGACCCATAACTAGACCAGCAGAGATACCCAAGGCATTCTTTCAACATGAGCAGCCAAAGAAAAATCAGGTAGACATCAAACCTGAATACCACAAAGCCCCATGACAGACCCCTAGCATGACAAGAATAGAGACCCCAGGAAGACCACAAGACTGACCAGCAAAGAGACACCAGGTGAACTCCCAACCAGATTGGGTGAAAAGACCCTGAGCAAACACTCAAAAAAATAAGCCCAGAGACCCCAGCCTGACTTCCAAACACACAACCACAGAGACATCAAGAGGACCTCAACCTGACCAGCACAATGACCCGCAACAGACCTCCAGCTTTACCAGAACGGAGAACATTAGCAGAAACCCAAACTAATTAGCACAGAAACTATCAGAAAACCTTAACTTAATAAGCACAGAAAACCTGAAAAATAACCACAATATATCCAGCAAAGAGACCCCTGACCGATCCCAACTTGACTAGAGAAGAAACAGACCTCTGACCTCAAACTTACCAAAAGAGAGACCTCAGGCAGAAACACACCATGCTAAGCATAGGGACATATGGAGATCTGCCGCCTGGCCAGAAATCAGACCCACAGCAGGCAAATATACTGACACCCAAGGTGACAAGGATCCATTAACCTGAGAAGCAGAGAGACCCCAGAAAATTTTCCAAGAGAGAAGCACAGATACCTCCAAGCAGAATCAAAACCTGACGAGGCAAAGCGATCTCCAGCACTTTATCATTCTAATCAGCACAAACAACCCTGGCAGAACCTTCAAATGACCAGCATAAATCCTCCTGGCAGAACCCCAACTTGACTATCACAAAAAGCCCTAGCAAACCTCCAAACTCACCAGAACAGAGCCAAAATGCAGAACCCCATGGAAACAAGAGCAGACACTCTAGGCAAAGAAACTGGCAGAGAGACTCTAGAAGACCCCAAACTGGACCAGTACAGACCCCATATTAATCCCAATAGGACTGGGAAGAATAACCACAGGAGAATCAAAACCGGCCCAGCACAAAGACCTCTGACTATCCTAACCTGACCAAAACAGAGACAACTGAACTCTAACTTGACCAACATAGGGGCCTCATGCACCAATTGAACATCATGAGCACAGTGATCCCTGCAGACCAGAAACCTGACCAGGGACAAGACCACCAGCACACACCCAACCTGACAAGCACACTACCAAACAGTCTATGTAACTGACCACCAGAGCAACCTCACCAAATATTCAAACATACCAGCACAGTTATCTGAAAGAGATCCTCAACGTGACCCAGCACAACATCTTTAGCACACTGTCTTCATACCCAGCAGAGAGAACCCTGACAAAAACCCCAAATGACAAACATAGAGACTTATCACAGATCACAACCTGATTATCACAGATCGCGCCAGCTGACGCCTAGCTTGTGCAGAGCAAAGTCCCCAAGGCAGGCCTCCAACATGACCAGAACCGAGAACCCAGGAACACATGAAAACAGCAGAGAGACACCAGCAGGCCCCAAACCTGACCAAGACTATCCCCAGGCCGATTTCCAAATGTGAATAGGAGCAGAGACTCTCAGCAGAAACCCAGCCGACCGAGCACATAAACCTGCGAATGGCCCAAATCTGACCAAAACAGACAGCCCACTGACCTCACACTCTAACAACACAGAGACCTCAGGCAGACACTCAAAATGACAAGCACAGGGACTCTGGCAGCCCTGGAACCTGACATAACCAGAGACACACAAGACACAATCTGACAAGCAGAGTGTCCAGCAGTGTGTATAACCACTTCAGCAGAGAAACCCCAGCAAATCTTCTAACAGACCAGAATACATACCTCAAGAAGAACTCCAACCTGACTAGTCACAAATATCTCCAGCACACCCCCATCCTAACCAATACAGAGTATTCTAAAGAACCCTGAAATGATCAGTACATGAACCCCTGGCAGACCCATATCTAGACCAGCACAGAAAAACAAGACAGACTCTCAACATGACAAGCCACAGAGAACTCAGGCAGACAACCAACCTGAGCAGCACAGACACCTGTAGCAGACCCAAAATATGACAAGCATAGATACCCGAGGCAGACCTCAAAAATGAGTATTGTAAAAACCCCAGGAAATCTATAACCTCACCAGAACAGAGACCCCAGGTATATGCCACTCCTAAGTGGTTACAAAGACCCTGAGCTTACACTCGAAGTAACCAGCATGAAATCACCAAGGAGACCCGAAAACTGACCAGTACAGAAACCCAAGCTAGACCTCCAACCTAAAGACAACAGAGACCTCAGCAAAGCTAACAAATTGAAAAGCACAAAGACCCCAACCGACCCACAACCTGACCAGCACAAAGAACCACAGCAGGACCCCAAAACACTTCAGAAAAAAAACACAACAGATCTCAATTGACCAGCACAAAGACTCTGAGCCAAACCCCAACATGGCAAGTACAGAGAGCTCCTATGGATGCCCACCTGACCTGAAAAGAACTTCCTCAGTGACATAAAATTTTACCAACAGAGAGACCTGAGGCAGAAATTCAACATGACAATTACAGGAACCCCAATAAACATGTAACCAGGCCAGGAAACAGACCACCAGCAGACACCAAATCTGGCAAGCACTGTATCCAGCAATCCATTAAACTGAACAGCAGACAAATCTAAGTGAATCTCCAAAGAAACCAGCACAGATACCCCAAGCAGACCTCCAACGTTAGAAGGAAGAAAGATATGCAGCATATGTCCTTCATACGTAGCTCAGAGAACCCTGTCATAACACACAAATGACCAGCATAGAGATTCTCGGCATAAATCCAACCTGACAATCACAAAGATCCCCAGCAGATGGAGAACCCGGCTATCACAGGCAGCCACAGAAAACTCCCAGCGTTAGTAAAGCAGAGCTTTCAGGCACACACAAAATCAAAAGAAACACACCAGCAGAACCCCAACATAACCAGGATAGTCTATAGGAAGATTCGAAATGTGACTGCAAATAGATACTTTTAGCAGACCCCCAAGCTGACTACTAAGGATTCCCTAGGCAGACCTTCAACATGATGAGAACAGAGGCCTCATGCAGATCTCAAAATATACCAGCACAGATTCCCCATCACACCACAAGCACGACCAAGTCAAATCCAAGGCAGATTCCAAATGTGACTTCCCAAAGAGACTCTTAGCTGAACCAAAACCTGCCCAGCACAGAACCCCTGATAGACTCAGAGCAGTGGGCGCCAGTAGATCTGGAACATTATGCCCTCCACACATGCCCAACCTGATAAGTACAATACATAGCAGTCCATTAAACAGACAAGCAGAGAGACCCCAGAAAATCTCTAAACAAAGCAGCACAGATATCCCTAGCAGTTCCTCAACCTGACCAGGGATACAGATCTCCAGGACTTCCCCATCGTAAGAATCACAGGGAACCCTGACAGAACCCCCAAATGACCCTCATAGAGACTCCTGCCAGACTCTAAACATGACCATAACACAGAGGCCCTGCAGACTTTGAATTAGACCATCCCAGAGAGCTTCAGCAGCACCCCAATTTGATCAGAATAGAGCCCGCAATGCAGACCTCTAAGGTGACCAGATGAGCACAGAGATCCCAGCAAATCTCTAACATGACCAGAACTGAGACACAAGAGTGACCCTGGCAGACATGGAATGTGACCAGCAAAGGGACCCCTAGCAGACAACCAACCTGATAGGCACAGCACTACACCAGTCTCCTATCCAGACCAGCAGACAAATCAAAATATACCTCAACATTAGCAGCACAGAATCCCCAGACAAAATGTTAGCATGCCCAGTATACAAACCCAAGGCACACACTAAGTTTGTGCTCTAGGCACAAACAAAACCAACAGATAGACAGCAGCAGTCTCAAACCAGACCAGGACATTCACCCGGCGTATTCCAAATGTAACAGGAAACAGAAAAACTCAACAGACCCCTAACTTGACCAGCACAGAGTCCCCAGGCTGACAACCTCTCTGGCCAGCACAAAGACTGCATTAAAATATACAACCTGCCCAATATAGAGACTCTCATAAGACTGCTAAAGTGAATAGCACAGGAGTCCCCAGCAGACCAGAAAACTCACCAGCACATCATCCACCAGCAGACTCAAAACCTGACCAGCAGGGACACATCCAGGCAAACTCCAACCAGACGAGAACTGAGACCCTAGGCAGACACTCAACATGACAAGAATGGAGACCAGAACAGACTTGAAACCTGACCAGCCAAGAGACCTATAGCATACCCCCAACCTGATAAGCACAATACGCCATTAGATCCCATTCCTGACCAGCAAAGAGATCAATACCGACTGCAACTTGACAAGCAGTGTCCGCACTCACACTTCCTACATGACCAGAACAGAGACCCAAGGCTAACACTAAGTGTGACCACTACAAGGACAAGAGCAGATTTCCAAATACACCAGCACACGCACTCCAGGGGGACCCTCAACATAACTGGGAACAAAGACCCCATTCAGACCCACAACCAGAAAAGCAGAGACATTTCTGAAAGACCCAAACTGACATTTCATAGAGACACCAGGGGGACCGCTAAGCTTACCAACACAATAATAAGCAGACCAAAACCCAGTCCAGCACAGACACTCTAAGCAGACACCCAATCTAACATGCACAGAGACCTTTTGCACACCTACCACCTGACAACCATAAAGACCCCCAGAAGCCCCTGAGGTGAATAGCATAGAAACTCTAAGCAGAGTTTCTTACCTGCACAGAGACCCGCGCCAGACTCAAAACCTGATGAGCACAGAGATCCCAGCAAATCTCTAACCTGACCAGAACTGAGACGCAAGAGTGACCCTGGCAGACATGGAACATGACCAGCAAAGGGACCCTAGCAGACAACCAACCTGATAGGCACAGCACTATACCAGTCTCCTATCCAGACCAGCAGACAAATCAAAATATACCTCAACATTAGCAGCACAGAATCCCCAGACAAAATGTAAGCATGCCCAGTATACAAACCCAAGGCACACACTAAGTCTGACCACCACAAAGACACCAGTGGACTTGGAAATAAACCAGCACAGAGACCCCACACAAACCACCAAGCTGAAAAGTACAGAGACTCCCAGTAGACTTCTAACCCAACTACCAAAAAATGAACAGCAGAATCCCAACCTCCCCAGAAAAATACCCACAACTCCCCAAACTGAGCAGCAGGAAGATCAAACTAGTCCTCCAACACTGGGCACACAGACACTCAGAAAACCCCTTAAATAACCAGCACACAAACCCCTAGTATACCCATGACAAGACTAGCAATGAGGCTTTAAGAAGACCCAAAATGTGACCAGGGCAGGAACCAAAAGCAGCTTCCAAACCTCACTGAGCACAGAGATCCACAGAAGACCCCTAACTTGACCCAACACTAACAGCTCAGGTAGTCATGCAATTTGACAAACACAGAGATGCTGGAATGACCTACAACATGACCAGCACAGAATCTGTAGGTCAATTACCACCAGATGGGAAACTGATGCTCCCAGCTTCCCTGTATACTGACCAACATAGAGATCAAGGCACACACTCAACCTGATGATCACAGAGAACCAGCAGACTTGGAACATAAAAAACAAAGAGACACCTGCTGACCCCAATCTGACCAGCAGAGTACGCCACCATTTGACAAACACCACCAGCAGAGAAACAACTAGACCTCCAACCAGACCAGCACAACCGGTCCAGCAGAGATGAAGGGCAGACCTCCAAACTGAGAAGAACAGAGACTCTGGAATACCCTTAATATGACCAGGCACATAAATCTTAGCATTGTCCTTGCCTTGTCCATCCCAGATATACCTGGCAGACCCCAACCCCATCTGACAAGGACAGACACCCCAGCTGACCTGATACCTGATAAGCACTGATTTCTCCAGTAGACCTCTAATCTGATCAGAAAAGAATAAGCAAGAGAACAGCAACCTCAACCGAAGAGTATCCAGAAGTCCCCCAACCTGAGCAGCAAGGAGATCAAACAAGACTTCCAACCTGACCAGCATAGAAAACCCGGCAAACCGTTATCATTATTGAATGAACAGAAATACAAAAGACCCCAGTCAGCACCAGCAAAGAAATCCCTCGCAGACCATAACCAGACCATCACACAGACCCTGGGCTAAGTTTGAATGTCACAACCTCAAAGACACCAAAAGCACCCCAACCTGACCATAACCAAGAACCTTAGGAGGACCCAAGTGAAATCAGCATAGCAACACTCAGAAGACCTCAATCAGACCAGCAAAATGCACTCCAGAAGAACTGAAATCTGTCCAGCACAAAGACCCATGACAGATCCCAACATGACCAGAACACGGACACTTCTGCGATCTCAAACCTGATCCGAGGACTGCATGCAGAAACAGAACGTGACAAGCACAGGCCCCCCTGCAGACCTGGAACTTGATTAGAAGATAAAACCCCAAATGACTCTCATCCTGGCAAGCAAAGAGACCTCTGAAGACCCACACTGACATGTCCTAGAGACTTCAGAAAGATACCCAACCATACCAACACAATTATACCCAGCAGAACCTAAACCAGGCCAGCACAGAGACCCTAGGCAGACATCCAACAACACTGGCACAGAGATGCCAGACAGAAGTAAATCCTAATGAAGAACAAAACCCCCAGGCTGATACCCACCATTCAGATTATGGGCAGATCCATCATCTGACCAGCACAGAGAACCCAGGCAGAAAAACATTACCAGCACAGAAACGATAGCAGAAAACCAATTGAACCAGCAAAAGAACACCTGACTGATCGTCAACCTGAATAGCACACAGATCCCCAGCAGGCATGCAATCTGACCAAAACAGAGTCCCCAGGCAGATGATTCTGTGAACCGAGACACAAGCAGACACATAACAAGACCAAGACAGAGCAAAAGGCTGTCCACAAACCTCACTGAGAATAGATATCTCCAGGAGACATAAAACATGATGAACACTGAGGATTCAGGCAGATACATAATCTGACCACCACAGTAATGCCAAGATGACCTTCAACGTGACTAGCAGAGTGATCCCTGGCCACCCGCACCTGTCTGCCTACAGAGATCCTTAACTTTTCTGTATCCAGACCAGCAGACCTGGAACATGAAAAGCAAAGGGGGCCCTAATGAACCACAATTTTGTCAGCAGAGTACTGTACCCCTTTTTTTATAACACCAGCAGAAATCCAACCAGGCAATCAACCTTACCAGCAATGAGACTTCTAGCAGATACCCAAACTGTTAGCAGTGACGGCAGGCTGACTTCCAACCTGAGGAGCAAAGTGACTGCTGAAATAACCTTAACATGTCTGGGCACATGAATTCCAGTGTGATGCCTAACCTGACCATCACAGAGACCCTTGATAGACTCCCAATCTGGCCAGCAGAGTTACCTTCATTAGACCTTGCACCTGACTTGAAAAAAATCACAGGAAGAACCCCTATCTCAGCAGAAAAGTATCAAGAAGCCCCCGAACCTGTGCACCAAAAACATAGATCCAGACATCCAACCTGACCAGGACAAAGACCCAAGAAAATTCCATATCATTACAGAACACATAGACAACCAGAAAACCCATGAAATGACCAGTACATGAACCCCTGGTAAACCCAACCCATAACTGGACCAGCACAGAGACCCAAGGCATTCTTTCAACATGAGCAGCCAAAGAGGATTTGGGAAGACATCAAACCTGATCAGCACAGAGTTCCAAGACAGACCCCTAACATTATAAGGATAGAGACCCCAGGGAGACAACAAGACTGACCACCAAAGAGACCCCAGGTGAACCCCAAACCAGACTGGGTGGAATGACCCTGAGCAGACAAACGAAAGGACAAGCCCAAAGACTTCAGCATGCATTCTATCCTCACGACCACAGAAACACCAAGAGGACCTCAACCTAACCAGTACAGAGGCACTCAGCACACCTTCAGCTTTACCAGAACAGAGAACATCAGCAGAAACCCAAACTAATTAGCACAGAAACTACCAGAAGACCTCAATTCGATAAGCGCAGAAACCCTGAGAAAAACCACAATATATCTAGTCAAGAGACCCCTGATTTATCCCAACTTGACTAGAGAAGAGACAACACTCTGTCCTCAAACTTGACGAAAAGGGAGACCTCAGGCGAAAACGCAATATGCTATGCCTAGGGACCCATGGAGACCTGCCACCTCGCCAGAAATCAGACACAAAGCAGACAAACAAACTGACAAGCAAGGTACCAAACAGTTTATTAACCTAAGAAGCAGAGAGACACCAGCAAATCTTCCAAGAGAGAAGCACAGATACCCCAAGCAGGACCAAAACCTGACAAAGTAAAGCGATATCTAGCATCTCATCATTCTAATCAGCAAAAAGAACCCTGGCAGAACCTTCAAATGACCAACTTAAAACCTCCTGGCAGACTCCCAACTTGACCATCACAAACAGCCCTAGCAAACCACCAAACTAACCAGAACAGAGCCAAAATACAGACTGCTGTGGAGACAAGAACAGAGACTCTAGGCAAAGAAACTGGCAGAGAGACTCTAGAAGACCCCAAACTGGACCAGTACAGACCCCAAGTGAATCCCAATAGGACTGGAAAGAAGAACCCCAGGAGGACCAAAACCTGCCCAGAACAAAGACCTCCAAATATCCCAACCTGTCTAAAATAGAAAATCCACTGAACTCTAACTTGACCAATACAGGGACCTCATGCACCGACTCAACATGATGAGCACAGTGATCCTTGCAGATCAGGAACCTGACCAGGGAGAAGACCACCAGCACCCACCCAACCTGACAAACAAACTACCAAATAGTCTATGAAACTGTCCACCAGAGTGACCTCACCAAATCCTCAAACATACAAACACAGATATCTGCAGCAGACCCCCAACGTGACCCAGCACAACATCTTTAGCACACTGTCTTCATACCCAGCACAGAGAATCCTGACAGAAACCCCAAATGACCAGCGTAGAGACTTATCATAGACCACAACCTGATTATCACATATTGCGCCAGCTGACCCATACCTTGTGCAGAGCAGAGACGTCCAATTTTACCAGAACAGAGCACCCAGGAACACAATAAAACAGCAGAGAAACACAAGCAGGCCCAAAACCTGACCAAGACTATCCCCAGGAAGATTTCCAAATGTGAATAGGAGCAGAGACCCTCAGCAGAAACCCAACCGATCGAGCACATAGACCTACGACTGACCTAAATCAGACCAAAACAGAGGCAACCCACTGACCTCACACTCAAACAACACAGAGACCTCAGGCAGACACTCAACATGGCAAGAACAGGGACTCCTGCAGCCCTGAAACCTGACATAACCAGAGACTCACAAGACACAATCTGACAAGCAGAATGTCCAGCAATGTATATAACCTCTTAAGCAGGGAAACCCCAGAAAATCTTCTAACAGATCAGAATACATACCTCAAAAAAAAACCCAATCTGACCAGTCACAAATATCTCCAGCACACCCCCATCCTAACCAACACAGAATATTCTAAAGAACCCTGAAATGATCAGTTTATGAACCCCTGGTCGACCCATATTTAGACCAGCACAGAGAACCAAGACAGAGTCTCAACATGACAAGCCACAGAGAACTCAGGCATACACCCATCCTGAGCAGGACAGACACCTGAGGCAGACCCAAAATATGACAAGCACAAATACCCGAGACAGACCTCCAAAATTAGTAATGTAAACACCCCAGGAAATCTACAACCTCACCAGAACAGAAACTCTAGGTATATGCGTCTATTAAGTGGTTACAAAGACCCTGAGCATATCCTCGAAATAACCAGCACAAAATCACCAGGGAGACCAGAAAACTGACCAGTACAGAAACCCCAGCCAGACCTCCAACCTGACGACAACAGAGAGCTCAGCAACTCTAGCAAATTGAAAAGCACAAAGACCCCAACAGACCCCAAACATGACTAGTACAAAGAACCACAGAAGAACCCCAAAACATTTCATAAAAGAAACCCCAGAATACCTCAACTGACCAGCACAAAGACTCCGAACGGAACCCCAATATGCCCATTACAGAGAGCTCCAATGGAGAGCCATCTGACCTGAAAAGAACTTCCTCAGTGACCTGAAATTTGACCAACACAAAGACCTCAGTCAGAAACTCAACATGACATGCACAGGGACCCCAGTAGACATCTAACATGGCCAGGAGAGAAACCACCACCAGACACCAAGCCTGACAAGTACTGTACCCAGTAATCCATTAAACTGAACAGCAGACAAACCTAAGTGAATCTCCAAAGTGACCAGCACAGATAACACAAGGAGACCCCCAACATGAAAAGGAAGAAAGATCTGCAGCATAAGTCCATTCTAAGGCAAAGAGAACCCTGTCATAACCCGCAAGTAACCAGCATAGAGATTCTTGGCATAGCCCCAACCCGACAATCACAAAGATACCCAGCAGATGAAGAAGCTGGTTATCACAGACAGCCACAGTGAACTCCCAAACTGAGCAAAACAGAGCTTTCAGGCACACATGAGATCAAAAAGAAGAAAGCAGCAGAACCCCAACATAACCAGGATGGTGTCCAGGCACCTTTCAATTGTGACTGCAAATAGATACTTTTAGCAAACCCCCAAGCTGACCAACAAGGAGTTCCTAGACAGACCTGCAACCTGACCAGTAAGGAGACCTCATGCAGATCTCCAACCAGACCAGCACAAATTCGCCATCACACCCTTAGCATGTCCAGGCAAAAACCAAGGCAGATTCCAAATGTGACTGCCCAAAGAGATTCTCAGCTGAACCAAAATCTGCCCAGCACAGAACTTCCAACTGACGCTGAGCAGTCAACAACAGAGGTTCCCCCATGAACTTCAAACTTAACCAATACAGAAACCTCAGGCAGAAACTCAACATGAAATGAAAGGGACACCAGGAGGTCTGGAACATTACCGAGAAAGAGATCCTCAACAAATGCCCAACCTGATAAGTAAAATAAACAGCAGTTCATTAAACAGACCAGCAGGACATCTCTAAACAAACCAGTGCAGGTATCCCAAACAGTTTCTCAACCTGACCAGAAATACAGATCTCCAGGACTTCCTCATTCTAAGAACCACAGCGAACCCTGACAGATCACCCAAATGACCTGCATTGAGATTCCTGGCAGGCCAAAAACATGACCATAACACAGAGGTCCTGCAGAAATCCAATGGGACCATGCCAGAGAACCCCAGCAGAACCCCAAACTAACCAGAATAAATGCCACACTGCAGACCTCTCAGGTGACCAGAGTAGAGTCTCTAGGCACAAACAAGACCAGTAGAAGGACATTAGCAGGCTTAAACCACACCAGGATATTCACCATGCATATTCCAAATCTGACAGGGAACAGAAAAACTCCGCAGACCCCTTATCTGACTAGCAGAAAGCCCCAAGACAGATTCTTAACATGACAAGCACAGAGACCCTAGAGAGACCACAAAACTGACCTGAAAATAGACCCCAGATGAACTGTCAACAAGACTGGGTGAAAAGACACTGAGTAGACACCCAAAAAAACAGCCCAAAAACCCAAACCTGATTTCTGATTTCAAGATCACAGAAACACCAGGAGGACGTCAAACTGAGCACACAAACCCTCCACAAACATCCAGCCATGTTGAGAAGAGAGAACATCAACAGAACTCCAAACTCATAAGCACAGAAATTGTAAGAAGATCTCAACTTCATGAACACAGAAACTCCGAGAAAAATCAAAATACATCAAGAACAGAGACCCCGACTGATCTTAGCTTGACCAGAGAAGAGAAAACACTCTGACACAAACTTCACAAAGGAGAGACCTCATGCAGAAACTCAACATGTTAAGGATAGGGAACCTTGGAAAACTACACCCTTGGTAGAAAATTATTCCCCAGCAGACACAAAACATAAAAAGCAAACTACAAAGCAGTTCATTAACCTGAGAAACAGAGAGAACCCAGCAAATCAGCCAAAAGACAACACAGGTTCCTCAAGCAGGACCAAAACTTGATGAGGCAAACAGGTCTCCATCACTTCGTCAACCTATTCAGCACAAAGAACCATCACAGAACTTTCAAAGGACCAGCATAAAGTCTTCTGGAACATCCGAAACCTGACCATCACGAAGAGTCCTAGCAAACCTTAAAAATCAACAGAACAGAACCATACTACAGACCTCTGTGGAGACAAGAACAAAAACCCTAGACAAAGAAACCAACAGAGAAATTTAAGCAGATCCCAAATTGGACTAGGAGAGACCACAGGTTGATCCCGATAAGAAAATGGAAAAAAGAAACCCAGGAGAATAGAAAACTGCGCAGGACAAAGATCCTTGACGCTCCCAAACTGACCAAAACCGAATGAACAATAAGTGGACAACCACAGGGACCTCAGGCAGAATCTTAACAGGATAAGCGCGGGGACATGTGCAGACTTTCAACCTGACCAGGGAAGGACAAGACCCCCAGAACACACCCAAACTGAGATGAACACTACAAGCAATCTATGAACGTGACCACCAGAGCGACCTCAGCCAATCTTGAAAAAGATGAGCACAGATATTTGAAGCAGAACGCAATGTGACCTAGCAAATCATTAGTACATCGTCGACATACTCAGCAGAGAGAATCCTCACAGAATCGCAAATGACGGACTGGAAGCCAGCTGACAGACTGTTAACCTGACCTTCAAGGAGAGCCCCAACAAACCCACAACCAGAACAGAAGAGAGCCCCAAATGCAGACCTTCGATGTGACAAGAACAAATATCGCAGAACAAGGAACCAGTAGAAGACTTTAGGAGACACCACACAGTATAGGGCATTTCCCAGTAACGTTCTAAATGTGAATGAGAAAACACACCCCCAGAGGAACGGACAACTGCTGAGCAGAGATGTTCAACTACCCCAACTCACCAGAACAGAGACCATCCTGCCAACTCAATCTAAACTAACACAGAGATGTCACACAGAAAAAAGCATGACGAGCATAGCATACCATGGAGACCTGGAAACGCCCCAGGAAAAGCACCTGCAGCAGACACCCAACCTGATAAGAACAGTACCAAGCAGTGGATGAAACTGACCAGTGGAGAGGCCTTGGCAAATCTGAAGACTGAGCCATACAGATATGCCAAGCAGTGACTGGGGTCAAAGATCTCCAGAATATCATCTTCCTAAACAGAACAGAGAACCCTGAGAGAATACCCAAATGATCAGTACAGGTACTCTTTGCAGACCTTAATCTGGTCACAAGAGACAGCCTCGGCAGACACCAAGCCAGTGCAGAACAGTGTCCCCAATGCAGACTTCAAACGTGGACACAAAAGAGAAACCAGGAATACACGAGACACTCAGAGACACAGCAACAGACACAATATCTGAGCAGGCCAGAACCTAGGGAGATTCCAAATGTGACTGGGAAGAGAGAACCTCAGCAAATTCCTTACCTACCCAACAGAGACCACAAACTGACCTCAATCGGACGAGAATCGACAGCATTCACTGACATCACACTCGACCAACACAGAAACCTCAGGCGGAAACTGAACATGGCAAGAAAAAGGGTCCCTGCAGACCAGGAATATGAACATGGCATGACACACAACAGACACTGTACCTGACGAGCATGGTACACAGCAGTCCATATAACCTAAAAAACAGAAATACCTCAGCAAATTTCCGAACACGTAGAAGAAGTACCTCAAGAAGAACCAAGGAAAAAGTTCTCCAGCTCATCCGCATCATAAGCAGCAAAGCGAAGCCAGAAAGAACCCTACAATGACCAGCGTAAAGACTACAGGGTGACCTGAAACCTGACCATCACAAAGATTCCCAGCAGATGGAGAACCTGGCTATCACGGACATCCACAGAAAACTCGCAATCGGAACAGAGCAGAGAATTCAGGCACACACCAGATCAGAAGGAAGTCACCAGCAGTAACCCAACATTAGGCGGGCGGTCTCCAGGCAGATTCCAGTCGGGATGGCAAATAGATACTTTTAGCAAACCCCCAAGCTGACCGCCAAGGACTTCCCAGGCAGAACGTCAACCTGACCAGGACAGAGACCTCATACAGATCTCTAACCAGCGCAGCACAGATTCCACATCACAGCCCAAGCATGATGATGCCAAAACCGAGGGAGATTCCGAAAGTGACTGCCCAAAGAGACAGCTGAACCAAAACCTGCCCAGCACAGAACCCCCGACTGACTCTGAGCAGTCTACAATGAAGGAAACCACATGAACTTCAAGCATGACAAATACAGAAAACTCAGCAAGAAACTTAACATGAAAAACAAACGGACACAGGCAGATCTGGAACATTACCAAGAAAGAGACCCTGAATAGACGCCCAACCTGATAAGCACAGTACATCACAATCCATTAAACAGACCAGCACAGAGACTCCTGGAAGTCTGTAAACAAAGCAGCACATGGTTTGGAAGCAGTTTCTCAACCTGACATGAGGTACAGATCACCAGGGCTTCGCCATCCTAAGAATCACAGGGAAATTTGACAGAACCCCCAAATGACCTGCGTAGAGAATCCTGGGAGACCCAAAATTTGGCCATAATTCAAAGGCGCTGCAGTCCTCGAACGGAACCATACAGAGAGCACCAACAGAATCCTAAACTGATCAGAATGGAGCGCGCAATGCAAACCTCTAAGGTGTCCAGATTAAACACTCTAAGCACCAACAGGATCAGCAGACAAACACCGGCTGTCTTCAAAACAGACTTGTAAGTGGTGCCTGGCATATTCCAAATGTACAAGTGAAAAGAGAAACTCAGAAGACCTGTATCCTGTCTAGCAGACAGCCCCCTGCACAGATTACTAATTTGACAAGAACGGAGACCGCAGGGAGACAATGAAACTGCCCAGCAAAGAGAACACAGGGGAACTCCCAAACAGACTGGGTGAAAATCCTTTGTGCAAACAATCAAAAGAACAGCCAAGAAACCCAATCGTGATTTCGGACCTCCAGACCACAGAGACACAAAGAGGACCACAACCTGAGCAGCACACAGACCCTCCACGGACCTCCAGCCTGTCGAGAACAGAGAACATCAGAATATGCCCAAACTCATCAGTGCAGAAACTCTCAGAAGACCTCAACGTGATGAACCCAGAATCCTGAGAAAAATCACAGTACATCCTGCCCAGGGATTCCGACTGGTCTGAGCTTGACCAGAGAGGAGACAATCCTCTGACCTCAAACTTCACTAGAAGAGAGACCTCAGGCAGAAACTCAACATGATAAGCATAGGGACCCTTGGAAATCTACCGTCTTGCCAGAAAATAATTCCACAACAGACACAAAACCTAAAAAAGCACAGTGCCAAGCAGTTCATTAAACTGAGAAACACAAATAACCCTGCAAACCTTTCAAAAGACAACACAGTTTCCCCAAGCACAACCAAAACCTGATGAGACAAAGAGATCTCCATCACCTCGTCATTCTATTCAGCGCAAAGAACACTCACAGAACCTTGAAAAGACGAGCATAAAGCCTTATGGCCACCCGAAACCTCACAATCACGAAGAGTCCTAGCAAACCCCAAAACTCAACAGAACAGAACCATACTACAGAACTCTGTGGAGACAAGAACAGAAACCCTAGGCACAGAAACCAAAAGAGAAATTTCAGCAGATCCCACATGGGACCAGGACAGATCACAGGTTAATCCCAAGAAGAAACTGGAAAGAAGCCCGGGAGAATCGAAACCTGCGGAGGACAAAGACCCTCAATGCTCCAAATCTGACCAAAACGCAGAACTCTAAGTGGACGATCAAAGGGACCTCAGGCAGAACCTTAAAAGGATAAGCGCAGGGACATGTGAAGACTTTGAACCTAACCAGGGAGGAATAAGACCCCGAGAACACACCCAACCTGAGATGCACACTACAAGCAATCTATGAACGTGACCACCAGATCGACCTCACCCAATCTTGAAAAAGAAGAGCAGAGATATTCGAAGCAGACCTCAATGTGACCTAGCGCATCTTTAGTTCATCGTCGACATACCCAGTAGAGAGAATCCTCACAGAATCGGCAAATGACGGACAGGAAGCCACCTGGTAGACTGTTAACCTGGCCTTCAAGGAGAGCCCCAACAAACCCACAACCAGAACAGAAGAGAGCCCCAAAAGCAGACCTTCGATGTGACAAGAACAAATCCCGCAGACCAAGAAACCAGTAGAAGACTCTAGTAGACCCCACACAGGATGAGGGCATTTCCCAGGAAGGTTCTAAATATGAATGAGAAAACACACACCCATAGGAACGGACAACTGCTAACCACAGAGATGTTCAATTACCCCAACTCACCAGAACAGAGACCATCCCGCGAACTCAATCTAAACTAACACAGAACGTCAGATTGAAAATAAGCATGACCAAGATAACATACCATGCAGACCTGGAACCTTCCCAGGAAAAGCACCTGCAGCAGACACCCAACCTGATAAGAACAGTACCAAGCAGTCGATGAAACTGACCAGCGGAGAGGCCTTGGCAAATCTGAAGACTGAGCCATACACATATCCCAAACAGACCACTGAAGTGACCGGGCACAAAGATCTCCATATTATCATCTTCCTAACCAGCACAGAGAACCCTGAGAGAACACCCAAATGATCAGTATGGGTACTCCTTGGAGAGCTTAATCTTGTCACCAGAGACAGACTCGGCAGACACCAAACCGGTGCAGAACATAGTCCCCAAAGCAGACCTCCAACGTGGACACAAAAAAGAACCCAGGAATACACGAGACACTCAGAGACACAGCAGCAGACCCAAAATCTGAGCAGGACAGAACCTAGGCTGATTCCAAATGTGACTGGGAACAGAGAACCTCAGTAAATTCCCTACCTGCCCAACAGAGACCTCAATCTGACGAGAATAGACATCATTCACTGACATCACACTGGACCAACACAGAGTCCTCAGGCAAAGACTGAACATGGCGAGCACAGGGGCCCCTGCAGACTTGAAACATGAACATGGCATGACACACAACAGGCACTGACCATGACAAGCATGGTATGCAGCAGTCCATGTAACTGAAAAAAGAGAGATACCTCCGTAAATTTCCGAACAGGGACAACAGCTACCTCAAGAAGAACAGCAATCTGACAGGGCAAAAAGATCTCCAGGTCATCCGCATCATAAGCAGCATGGCGAAGCCAGACAGAACCCTACATGTACCAGCGTAAAGACTCCTGGGTGACCTTAAAACGGACCATCACAAAGATTCCCAGCAGATGGAGATCCTGGCTATCACGGACATCCACAGAAAACTCCCAATCTGACCAGAGCAGAGCATTCAGGCACACACGAGATCAGAAGGAAGGCACCAAAAGAAACAAAACATAAGCCGGGTGGTCTCCAGGCAGATTCCAGTGGGGAAGGCAAATAGATACTTTTAGAAACCCCCAAGCTGACCGCCAGGGACTCCCGAGCCGAACATCAACCAGACCAGGACAGAGACCTCATACAGATCTCTAACCAGAGCAGCACAGTTTCCCCATCACAGCCCAAGCATGATGATGCCAAAACCGAGGCACATTCTGAAAATTAGGGCCCAAAGAGACAGCTGCACAAAAACCTGCACAGCATAGAACACCCGACTAACTCTGAGCAGTCTACAATGAAGGGAACCCCATGAACTTCAAGCTTGACAAATACAGAAACCTGAGCATGAGACTCAAAGTGAAAAAAAACGGACAAGGGCAGATCTGGAACATTACCAAGAAAGAGACCCTGAACAGACGCAGAACCTGATAAGCACAGTACATCACAGTCAATAAAACAGACCAGCATAGGGACCCCTGGACGTCTGTAAACAAAGCATCACAGATTTCCCAAGTAGTTTCTCAAACAGACCAGATGTACAGATCACCAGGGCTTCCCCATCCTAAGAACTACAGGGAACCCTGGAAGAACCCCAAAATGAACTGCGTAGAGAACCCGGGTAGACCCAAAAGTTGGCCATAACACAGAGGCCCTGCAGTCCTCGATGAGGACCCTACCAGAGAGCACCAACAGAACCCCAAACTGATCAGAATGGAGTGCGCAATGCAAACCTCTAAAATGACCAGATAAAACACTCTAAGCACCAACAGGACCAACACACAGACACCGGCTGTCTTCAAACCAGACCTGGAGTGTCGCCTGGCACATTCCAAATTTAAGAGGGAACAGAGAATCTCAGCAGACCTGTAACCTGTCTGGCAGACAGCCCCTTGCACAGATTCCTAATATGACAAGAACGGAGACCGCAGGGAGACAGAAAAACAGCCAGCAAAGAGAACGCAGGTGATCTCCCAAACAGACTGGGTGAAAAGCCTTTGAGCAATCAACCAAATGAACAGCCAAGAAACCCAAACGTGATTTCCGAAGTTACGATCACTGAGACACCAAGAGGACCACAACCTGAGTAGCACACAGACCTTTCATGGACCTCCAGCCTGTCTAGAACAGAGAACATCAGAAGAAGCCCAAACTCATCAGTGCAGAAACTCACAGAAGACCTCAACGTGGTGAACCTAGATACCCCGAGAAAAATCACAGTACATCCTGCCCAGGGACTCCGACTGATCTGAGCTTGACCAGAGAGGAGACCATCCTCTGAACTCAAACTTCAGCAGAATAGAGACCGCAGGCAGAAACTCAACCTGCTAAGCATAGGGACGCTTGGAAACCTACCGTCTTGCCAGAAAATAATCCCGCAACAGACACAAATCCTAAAAAAGCACAGTGCCAAGCCGTTCATTAAACTGAAAGACAGAAAGAACCCTGCAAATCTTTCAAAAGAAAACACAGTTTCCGCAAGCAGAAACAAAACGTGATGAAACAAAGAGATCTCTATCACCTCGTCATTCTATTCAGCGCAAAGAACACTCACAGAAACTTCAAAGGACAGGCATAAAGCCTTATGGCACACCCGAAACCTGACCATCACGAAGAGTCCTAGCCAACCCCAAAACTCAACAGAACAGAACCATACTACAGACCTCCGTGGAAACAATAACAGAAACCCTAGGCAAAGAAACCAACAGAGAAATTTCAGCAGATCCCATACTGTACCAGGAGAGACGACAGGTTAATCCCAAGAAGAAACTGGAAAGAAGAAGCCCGGGAGAATCGAAACCTACGCAGGACAAAGCCCGTCGACGCTCCCAAAGTGACAAAAATCGAGATCATGCACTACATTCTAAGTGGACGACCACAGGGACCTCAGGCAGAACCTCAACAGGATAAGCGCGGGGACATATGCAGACTTTGAACCTGACCAGGGAGGGACAAGACCCCCAGAACACACACAACCTGAGATGCACACTACAATCAATCTATGAACGTGTCCACCAGAGCGTCCTCAGCCAATCTTGAAAAAGATGAGAAGAGATATTCGAAGAAGACGCAATGTGACCTAGCGCATCTTTAGTACATCGTCGACATACCCAGCAGGGAGAATCCTCACAGAATCGGCAAATGAAGGACAGGAAGCCACCTGGCAGACTGTTAACCTGTCCTTCAAGGAGAGCCCCAATAAACCCACAAGAACAGAAGAGAGCCCCAAATGCAGACCTTCGATGTGACAAGAACAAATCCCACAGACCAAGAAACCAGTAGAAGACTCTAGTAGACCCCACACAGGTTCACGGCATTTCGCAGGAAGGTTCTAAATGTGAATGAGAAAACACACCCTCAGAGGAAAGGACAACTGCTGAGCACAGAGATGTTAAACTACCCCAACTCACCAGAACAGAGAACATCCCGTGAACTCAATCTAAACTAACACAGAGACGTCAGAAAGAAACTAAGCATGACAAGCATAGCACATTATGCAGACCTAGAACCTGCCCAGGAAAAGCACCTGCATTAGACACCCAACCTTACAAGAACAGTACCAAGCAGTCAATGAAACTGACCAGTGGAGAGGCCTTGGCAAATCTGAAGACGGAGCCATACAGATATCCCAAACAGAATACTGAAGTGACCGGGCTCAAAAATCTACAGAATATCATCTTCCTAACCAGCACAGAGAACCCTGAGAGAACATCCAATTGATCAATATAGGTACTCCTTGCAGACCTTAATCTTGTCACCAGAGACAGACTCGGCAGACATCAAGACGGTGCTGAATAGAGTCCCCAATGCAGAACTCCAACGTGGAAAGAAAAGAGAACCCAGGAATACACGAGACACTCAGAGACACAGTAGCAGACCCAAAAACTGAGCAGGACAGAATCTAGGCCGAAACCAAATGTGGTTGGGAACAGAGAAACTCAGCATAATCCCTCCCTGCCCAACAGCGACCTCAGACTGACCTCAATCTGATGAGAATAGACATCATTCAGTGACATCACACTCGACCAACACAGAGACCTCAGGCAGAAACTGAACATGGCAAGCACAAGGGCCCCTGCAGACCTGGAACATGAACATGGCATGACACACAACAGACACTGAACCTGACAAGCATGGTATGCAGCAGTCCATATAACCGAAAAAAAGAGATACCTCCGCAAATTTCCGAACAGGGAGAACAGCTACCTCAAGAAGAACCACAATCTGACCAGGCAAAATGATCTCCAGCTGATCCGCATTCTAAGCAGCATGGCGAAGCCAGACAGAACCCTACAATGACCAGCGTAAAGACTCCTGGGTGACCTGAAAACCTGACCATCACAAAGATTCCCAGCAGATGGAGAACCTGGCTATCACGGACATCCACAGAAATATCCCAATCTGACCAGAGCAGAGCATTCAGGCACACATGAGATCAGAAGGAAGTCAGCAGCAGAAACGCAATATATGCCGGGCGGTCTCCAGGCAGATTCCAGTTGGGATGGCAAATAGATACTTGTAGAAAAACCCCAAGCTGACCGCCAAGGACTCCCCATTCAGAACATTAAGCTGACCAGGACAGAGACCTCATACAGATTTCTAACGAGAACAGCACAGTTTCCCCATCACAGCCCAAGCATGATGATGCCAAACCGAGGCAGATTCTGAAAGTGACTGCCCAAGGAGACAGCTGAACCAGAACCTGCCAGGCACAGAACCCCCAACTGACTCTGAGCAGTCTACAATGAAGGGAACCTCATGAACTTCAAGCTTGACAAAGACAGAAATCTGAGCATGAAACTCAAAGTGAAAAAAAGAAAGGACAAGGGCAGATCTGGAACATTACCAAAAAAGAGACCCTGAACAGACACCGAACCTGATAAGCACAGTACATCACAGTCCATTAAACAGACCAGCACAGAAGTCTGTAAACAAAGCAGCACAGATTTCCAAAGCAGTTTCTCAACCTGACAAGAGGTACAGATCACCAGGTTTTCCCCATCCTAAGAACCACAGGGAACCCCGACAGAACCCACAAATGACCTGCGTAGAGAATCGTGGTAGACCCAAAGGTTGGCCATAACACAGAGGCCCTGCAGTCCTCGAAGGGGATCATACCAGAGAGCAACAACAGAACCCCAATC
>PVJL010014528.1:0-27720 GCA_004026885.1 Lyroderma lyra
TGCACGCTGGGCTGCGCGCCGTCTGGCCCGGGATGACCTCCTTCCCCACCGCCAAGTCCCGCCTGTGTGCGTCCTGAGGTCCCCGCGACCCCCGTCTGCGGCGGGGCACTGGTTTGGGGCCACACTGACGTTACGGTGAGGGGACATCCACGACAGAGACGGCCGAACCCCAGACAAGGGCTCCGGGCCCCCGCACCCCGACTAGCCCACGGGGAGGGGGCCGAGCGTTAACTCGCTCCCGTTTCCTGACCCGAACCCCACCTCAGCAGGGCCGGAAGCTACCAGAAAGGTCTTCCCTTCGGGCCTCTCCCGCTGCGAGATGGCCCACGGCTCTCGCAGAACAGCTCTCGTCTCTGGGGCACCGGCCATGACACCCGCACAACCTGTACACGAGCGCTGCCGACCCAAGCCCGAGCGGGTGACGGGAAATCAGTGGCCCAGAGCCGGCCGTGTACACTATGCTGGGGTCCTGTCGGTCCCTCCCCACGGAGGTCGGTCACCGACGTGTGCCCGAAATACGCGAGGACACAGCCCACGACGCTTGAGTCCCGCCCTGCTCCACCTGCGCGACTGTGCTGACCCCTCACGTGTGCCCCCGGTCTGCTCACGTCACCGCCACCCGCCGCCGTGCGCCCTGGTTCACAGAACACCACGCACCTTAAAAAGAACACGGGTGGAAGCGGGGGGTGCCCACGAGCACGGCGAAGGCTAAGCTGAAGGCTTTTGAAAGCTTTGATAAAGGGGCTGTTAAGGGGATCGCTTAGGCGCGGACAAGACAACTAGAAGGGACCAGGTGGAAAACGGACACTCCAGGAATGCTGGAAGCTTCTCTCGGTTTGCATTCCACCTCGAAGTCAAATGCTGCCTTGCGGGTGCGGTCAGTGAAGCCACACTCGAAGAAAAGCTCTCGACAAGTCAAAGGACACCAATGAACTCAAGTTACAGCGAAGTGATTTGCCCACCTTCCCTGACTTGGGGTCACCAACCCTCCAAGCATACCATCCATGGGGCTTCCACTACATCCCACGAATAGGGAGAGACCACGACCCACTGGAAATCCCGAAAACACGGAATTACTGTCATCAACACCTAACGCACCGGACCGGGTGTGACTCCCTGCTGCTTGCCTGAGCGCACTGACGGGGGTGGCACCTCCGTCATCGGGGACAGCGCGCTTCACACCGAGGATGGCACGGGAAGAGCTGCAGGAGGGGGGACGTGAGCGGGTTCGGAGTCCAGGTTGAACTTGAAAAGTCAAGGGAGCCAGTCAGGCAAGGACACGATGGTCAGCCGCGATGACTGAGAAATCTACCCCGATTCCTCTAAAAGCATTGCTTTCTCTAACGTGTGAGAACGTCAGCCGAAAACACTGGGTTGATCTACACTGTTACCTGCTAGGAATTCTGCAAGTTACTCTGTGTCCGGGGGGTGCATCAGTGACCAAGCTCACCCCGAGAACAGAGAGGAAAATGCTTTCTCTAGTTACAGCGGGGCCTCAGCATTAGCCTCCGATGCTGAAATGATCACCATTTTCCCAGGAGGTCATGTCCCCGGGGGGGAGGGGGGCCCACAAAATCAATGGGTTTTAATTCAAAGAAAGGCATTTAGGTCCCAGGCCCACTGCCCAGTACCTCCCAGCCGGGCAGGTTGGCTGAAGTCGTGAGATAACGCAGCTGGGCAGAGATAACGCGGGAGAAATCCACCAAAGCTGGCCCAAGGGCGCAGCCCGCCCTGCCCTTGGGGCGCGCAGCCCGCCCTGCCCCCGTCTGTTGTGCTGCTGATAACCTTCCACCCTCTCTCACCCTGGACCTCTTGGAGGGGCTTCCGGGTGGAGGCACTGGCAGAGCGTGCCAGGGCTTCTTCGCCAGCCGACGGGATCTGAGAGAATCAGAACATCGGTGCTCTGTCAGGTGACATCTTTATCTGCCTCCTGCCAGGCCGAGAAACTTCTGGAGTTGAAGAACACCTGGGCTGCAATGCACGCAACTCCGAGTCAGCCTGCTGGCTGCAGCCCTTAAACTTCACTGCCCACCAAAGGGCCAGCAGCCATTCGCTGAGGGCCTTCAGCACTGTGGTGGACCTGGTGCCAAGAGTGATGTCACCGTGGTGACTTACGATGCAATGATGATGGGAAGGAGAGATGAGAAGTGAACATAGGAGGCGGGAGACCAGCTGAGGCACCTGGGTCACCTATCAGTTTATTCAGTCAACAAACAGCTCCTAGGTTCCAGGAATTGGACAAAGCTCTCGGGGCACAGTTATTTCCACAATTCCCTCATGGCTCCAAGAATATTTTTTTGGAAAATCGAATTTTCTTACCTAAAAACGACAGCAGGTCACTTTAACGGCTTCATAGACTATCTGGACTGGACGTGAACTTTTTGTCGCCGCGTGTTCTGCGCTGGTGTTTCTGGAGGACCTAAGCTGTAGACACAGCGAATTTGTCTCATCTGCTTCTTCTTTAAAGGGGATGGTCATCACAGCGCACACAACAGCCCCACTCCTGGCTATGCAGCCGCTTCTAGTCCACCCCTCGAGTCAATTTTAGCCTGGTCCCAGGGACTCCAAACTGCACCAGATGGCAGGAGATGGCCCGTGGGGTCAGCGAGGGCTGCTGCCCACCCACCCTTCTTAGAACAACTACCCGGTGTGCCAGGAACTCACGTGGGCTTTGGCTGACATTGACCCTCCTAACTTACTGGATCCTTTGTGTCATCAGACTCAGCGGGAAGGGAGGGGGGACCAGGAAGACCCCCGGGCCGGAGAGGACAGAGAGAGGCAGGAAAACCAGCTACTTCTCCATTTTTTAGGCCCCTCCCTGGCAGATGCATCGTTCTAGCCCACCGTGTGGGATTTGCTTTCTGTCTTGTTAAGAAATACTCACATTGGACAGTCAAAAAAACAAAACAAAACAAAACACCAAGTAAGGCTGTGGTTTATGTTCCAGAAGTTACATAGTTTTGTGATCTCTCCAATTCTCCAAACACTTGCTGACTGATCGCAAAGTGCGTGTCCTGATAGAATCCCGTCACCACCAGCCTCCATCCCTATGGGGACGCCTCATACGTTTTCACCCTGCGTCTGAGGCTGACACTCAGGCTTTTCTGCCTAAAACATCTTCCTGTAATGCTGCCCCTCCCCTGGTCTGCCCTGTCCTGAGCAGCCCACGGGGCAGATACAGAAGCCCAGCCCCACAGATGCAGCTGTGGACTCATGGCCATGTCCACCACTCCCAGGGAGCAGCGACCAGCTCGACCCATCACCTCACGGGAGTGCTGGCCATCCTCGCTAATGCCGGCGGCACAGGAGGGGACCCTGGTCTCTCAAGGGTGACTCTACTGTCCCAAGTACCAGAGCTCCACACCCTGAGAGCGAGCCAAACCCAATGGCTCCTGCAGATAAGGTGACAGAGGGGTACACGTGGAGTCAGACAAGAGCAGAAAGTGGGGTTTGGGGGCGGGGTGCCCTAGCCTCCCAGAGGCTCGCGTGCCCAGACGTGACGTGGCTGTGCACGGTACACACCGCAGTCATGGTTCCTATACCACATACCCGGTCCTGATCCAAAGTGACCCCTCTCTCAGATCCGGCAGGGGAAGAGCATGTCCGGCCCAGGACACAAGCCTGGTGGCAGTTTCGTTTCAGTTTCATTTCCACAAATCACCTAAGGGCCGCCACTGTCCCCTCACAACCATGGGGCAAGGACCACAGACAAGAGGAGCATACGCTGATGGCCTGAGTGGTGTCACGTCACAGATCTGCTAACAAGTCCGCTAAATAAAATGTGTCATCCCACTGAGACAAATGACCCAAAGGGCTAGGTCTGACTTTGGGTGTTTCGATCCCTCCCAGGAGGACCAGCCGCCAGCCCGGCCTCCCATTCTGGGTGCTAAGGACCCTCGTGTCCCGCCCCACAGGCCCAGCCTGAAAGGCTGTCACCCTCTCACACGTGTCTAGGACGGAAGGCTGTACACGTCAGTAAGATAATGTTCTGACTTCCTGCAGACCCGGAATGTCATCCTGTTGTCTCTGTGACAGCAGTCTTCCCGGGCATGTCCCGGGGAGGGAGGCAGCCTTTCAAGATGGCGAAGGGACGTCATCCAGTGAAATGGCATCCCCGTGCCCTCTGCTGAACATATATTATATCGGAACTGAGACCATCCCAAACAAGCCTGGCCCAGGCGTGGTTGTCGCCGGGGACACAGTCAGCAGAGGTGTGTGCAGAGCGCTGCGTGAGGCTATAGCACCTCGACAGAAGAAATCTTCTGAGACCCGGGAGTCCCAGCCCCACTTTACCGGCAGAGGTTTTCACGCCCGGGGGGCGGACACCGGGCCGGGTGGGTGAGGAAAGTGCCTCCTTTCTGAAGAGGAATTAAACGTTACAAGGAGAGTTAGGAGACTGGCCCATCCTCGTACAGACTGATTTTGGGTCAGGGTGGGCTGCTACGAGTCGTGGCCCCCCCAAAAAATACAAGTCCCAGCCCCCAGCCACTCAGAACATGACCTTATTTGGGAATGCACCACTGAAGATGTAATCGGTGAAGGGGTCGTCCTGGGGACCTCTAATTCCATGACTGGCATCCTTGTAAGACACAGACACAGAGGGAGCCAAGTGTCCCATGATAAACAGAGGCAGAGAATGGAGTGACACAGCTGCACGTCAAGGACTACCAGCCACCACTGGAGGCTGGCAGAGGCATGGGACGACGCGACCAGAGCCTGAGCGGGAGCCCAGCGGACACCTTGAATTTGGACTTGTAGCTCCAGAAGTGTGAGATAGAAAGTTCTGTCTTCAGCCAGCGACTTGGTGGTACTTGGTTATGGCAACCTTAGAACGCAACTCCCAGTCAGAATTGAGGGTGTGGAAACTGACGCCCCCCAACACCACGGTGTCCACAGACCCCATGGGGCGTCTTCCCTTCCTAAGAATCAGCTTCCCCGAGGTGTGGCCTACACAGCCCCCGAGGGAAGGCAGGCAGACGCCGGGTCCCAGCAGCTTCAGCTCCGTGCCGTCTCACCTCCCCTAACAGAGAGCAGCAGAGTAAACTGAATCAGACGTGCTTCCTTCCCCGGGATTCTGGCTGCACGCAATCAATTAAAAATCCGCTACGAACCATTTCTCCTTTATCCCACACGGTTCCCACAGCAAATGAAAAATGGAGGCGGCAGCCACTTGCGGAGCCACCAACGAAAGTGTCCAAGTCCAACTGTGTGTGATGGTTCTGAAAAACAAAGACGCCAGGCGCCTGCTCCTTCATGATCATTCCCAAGTCCGTCCCTGCCACGACCTCTAGGATGCGACATGCCCCCTTCAATGAAAGCTCGGATACGCTCCAGAACACTTTCCCGAGCAGCTCACACGTTCTGCCTGTCCCCCCGTGACGGCGCCGTAAGCGCCCCTGCTTTACAGGGGCGTGTTTAGGTTGTAGGCCAAACTGGGAGGAAGCACTAGCTTCTTGCTTTAATGTAACCCTGTGTGGTTAGACTGCTTTTTTCTCAGTGATGCTGCAAACCACGTCCTGAGCAGTTGGCCCGCTGCTGTCCCATCTTGGGGGAAAGCCTGAGGAACTTCCCCTGGAAATCCGTGGTACGGAAGCATCAAACGGCGGGGGGAAGGGTTGACAAGTCATTCTTAGGTGGGTCCTGAGCTCCGCACGACTGAGCACGCCAGCTTCAGAGCCTGCCGACGTATGATGCCGGCCAGTGACCAGAACTCAGAGCTTCAAGTCCATCCCAGGGGCGTGCTTTGGTTCCAGGAGCATGCTTATTAATAAAGGACTCCCCTGCAAGGTAGATTCCACGTGATACAGCACCTGTCCCACCCTCTACTTTCACTCTAACGTTCAGTGACAAAAGGCAAAGGGTGAAACATGCCATGGTTATAAAAATGGATACTCTGATAATGAGCTTTGCCTTCCAGTGTGTTGTAGGTATTCCTGAAGCACCGCACTGCTGGTGGGTCAGCCAGCGGGCATGGAAACTTGCCCAGTCGCAGCTAACTTCAAAGGCCTACAGTCCATCAATGCATCCCCAGGCTTCCATCCAAAAGACAATGCACACGGGCGAAGACAGTCAAGGGGGGCCGGGTGCGCCAGTCACCCGGATCCCTCAGGATCCCTCACGCTCACCACCAGCAGCTCCCTTTCTTCAAAGGTCAAATCCCAAAATCTCTTTTAAATTCGTGTTTTCGCTGATTCGGAAATCAACATTTCTCTCCAAGAGTACGAAAACAGGTTCCACCTCCGAATGAGGAACTTGTAGGACTTCAGAACCTACACAGCTGAGGGCTTCTCTGGAACAGTATTCTTAACTGAGAGAAGGGACCGTTGTGATGTGCTCTCACAGTTCACGGGTTGGCTATTTTTGTTGCTGGTGCTTTTTAATCAAAGAGGACTCCCTTTTCTAGGTCATACAGGTCACTCCCACTGTTTTTCACCCACCGCGTGTGGGACAATCATTGGAAGCCTTTATGCTGTAATTTCTGGGCCTTCCTTAATTTCCTGGGAAAGAAATTTATGATGCAGATGTGTAATACCAGCTTACTCGAGTGGATGTTCCCTGCCTCGTGTCACATACACCATGAGGGCCAGAATGAGTAGCACCTTAAATCACCGCTAGACAATCAGATTTTAAGCATTAAGAGCAATTATGTATCAAACAGACAGGCACACGTGTGGTGTACTTTAAAAGCCAGATATATTTTCAGAAGACCATGCCTACAATAAATGAATTATGTAGTCGTGGAACATTAAAATAAAGCTGATGAACAAAAAGGCACCCTGCAGAGTAGAGAGAAGAGAACAGTTCTTTTGTGGCTGGTTTTGTTTCTAACAGGAGAAAGGGAAAGAGGCGTATTACAGTTGCTCTCTGTGAAGGTTTCTGTCGATGGAAGCACTTGGCACTGGCTCCTTCTCCCCAGGCCCAAGCGGTCTTTCCCTCTAATTGTTTCTGAGGATGCAGCTAGTCTTCCGCTGTGTAGAAGTGGTACATCAGGGCTACGACCAGGGCCGAGATGGCTGGGATCACCCAGTTGGTCCACCAGCTGGAAAGAAGAGCAATGATGCTTGCATGGTGTTTGCTCAGGGCGCTCCAGGCCTCTGCCCCTTCTAACTACCATGCAAGTCACCACAACACATGTTCATCACCCCTCTCACCTCTCTGGATGACAAGACAGCTCTGGGTTGCTAAAGGTGATGCATGCGAGCTGGTACTTAACTGCTCTACCCTCCAGCCTTATGAGAAAACTGATGACCCCTCTTCCCTGACCAGTTCCACTTAAATCCATTTCTATAAACTTACACAAAGAGCTAAGAATCACTGTCCCAAAAGATGCTACCTAGGACTAGTGACTTATCTAAAGACATCAGCTCTGGGCTACATATCACAAGTTCACGAGAGGGAATACCCTTTACAGGTTTTATTCTAGTCCCGTGCATGCATTAAGGGTTTAGAACAGTGTGGAAGTGAGAACCAGAAGACCAAGTTCTCGTTATGGGAGAGCTACAGGCAAGCTCTACAGCTCAGGGTGAATGAACCCTGTGCCCTGAGCTGCAAACTCCAGGCTTCGAACCACACGATGACTAAGGTTGCTACCAATGCACCAGCTCTATACTCTGCGATTGATTCTGCTGTGAAAATCTAAGCTCCACGTGTGTGGAGTAGAAGCAGCATGCTCAATCTACCTGATCTGTGGTCCACACGTGTAATTCACAAAATCCATAATGACTTATTGTTCAGTCCCAAGGGACAGAATTTTTTATCTACTATAAATGATAAATTATGGGTCAAATCAAGGACAGAGCTAGGTCGATCTTCAATTTAGATGTGAATGTATAATTTCTTAGAAAACAGAAATGTATACATTTTAGACTCTGAATAAGGACAGACAACACCTACATACATGTTAGTTGTCTGTCATAAACCTTCCATCCTTAATCCTCTGCACACATCAATCCATTCAAAGATCAAGTTCATTATAAAGATTTAAACTGCAAAGGAGTTACAAGTTTAATTTTCATCTTGGTGGGGTTTCAGGTCGAGTACTGCCTGTAGACAGAGAATGTACCAGAACACTAGCGGATGGGGCAGTAAAATCTGACCGGGTGAAATAAAACAGGCGTAAATGTGTTGTTTCAAGCTTGGGTCCAAATGTGTGTGTGTGTATAATGGTAATTATACAAGTCAATATGAGAGCTGCCTAAAGTGTTCACATGATCTTAGATGAAATAAAGAAATCTATTCCCCAGAACAAGTGATCCATGCGACACTTGGATTAGGGTCAACGGAAAACTGAGCCACGCTTCGCGGACGTAATCACTACGACTTAAGAAACGGACCATATCTTAAGTGAGGCAGGAAGTCAAATGTTTGCCAGGAGCTGAAAAGGTTGTGCAGGCCATCAGAGGGCCTTGTGGAAAAGGTGACTAGGTGACTAGATCTGTTCTGCCTGCCTCGTAGGGCGCGTGCAGCTGGAGGGCAGGGGCCACTGTGCAGCGTCCACAGTCTGAGCTGCCTGGCGGGTCAGCAGGGAATGCCCTGGGCGGTCTGCAGCACGCGGAGATGACCCCTGGACGTGCACTGAGGGGGCGCTCAGTGGGAGCCTGCACGCCAGAGGCCCTCGGAGCAGGGAGAGGCCTTCGGTCCAGCCCTGACCTCAGGAGCCTCCTGGTCACAATGGTCCTTCAAAGGGAAACGACCACATACCTGGAATTAGAGTCAACAGTAGTAATGAGAGTCTCCTGAAACACAAGAGAATAAGTGAAGTCAGTTAAAGGGAACAAATGACTAAAAACCCGTTGCAAAATCAGATCACAATAGTGTATTCAATGCATTCTTCAAAAAACCACTGAAAGGGGAAATTACATCATAAACTTCTTTTCACTAAAATGTCTAACTTAATCATTTTTTTCACAAGAAAATATTTTAAGAATGATCTATATTTAAATTACTTACGGACATAACCTAGATGATTTGAAAGAAAATGTTAAAAACTAATAGGCTACATAAAATATCTTGCACACAAACTTGTAAGTACTTTAACACAGAAAATGAGAACAGGTATGACTTACACATACACACAACCCCATCATTTCCTTCAGGAAGAGCAGTTTAATTCTTCAAAAGCATGAATTGAATGAGATGTTCAATAAAAACATCAATTATTTCATTCAAATCTTCTATGAAATAAAAATCTACTCACATTAATATGAAAAGATATGTTAACCCGAAATAAAAAATTAAGAACTACCATTTAAATTATAACACTCTGGATGACCTTTCCTGGCCTTCTTTAAACTCGTGAGATAGTTCTAGAAAGACTCTGGAGGCCCTGGGGACTAGCTTCACACTGTCACCTGCTAAGAATCCTCCAAACAGGAGGCCCATGTGCCGGGCTGTCACTGGTCCAGACTGCCTCACCCTCCCAGCAGCTTCTGAGAGAAGTTTCAGTGCCGGGCAAGTGACCTACTGATTGCTCCGAAAAATGCACACATCTCCAAACAGCTGAATAACTGAGGCCTCAGGAAATACAAACTTTCCCAGGCTTGAAAATGGTTGAACAATCTATCGGAAATTCCACACCTGCAGAAGCGTTAGTGCCTCCCAGGAAGGGAGCCATGAGTGAGGCAGCGCGCCAGCTTCAGCTCAGTGGCTTCCCAGAGCGCAGGAGCAGCAATCATGAGCTGAACAAGCAGCAGCGTGAGGCCAAGCTCCACGCGCAAAGCTCCACGCGCAAAGCTCCACACGCAAAGCTCTACAAGCAAAGCGCCACCCAGCCCCCCATGAGAGCAGAGCGAGCCAAGCCGTTTTGAGACCCACCAACCTGGGAACACGGCCTTTAAGATTCCTGACACAGTGGGGAGGGGGGAGAAAAAGAAGTCATTTACAAAAGCAAACTTCACATGTATTATCTTTTTAAGCAACGTTACATCTCAGAGACGAATACAGTATTCACAACTATTGCAAGATGATTTTTCACATTTTGTACATTGTAAATAAAATTCACAAGGATTAATTAGAAGCAATTGGAATATGCAAGAACATTAACATTATTCAGTTATTAGAAGAAAGACACGGTCAGTTCTGGAACGGAAGCACAACAGTTCACTGCAGGCGAAGTATCACTGTCACACTAGAAAGGTAAGCCTGAAGCGGGAAGCAGGCAAACACACACACGTTACTTTGTTACACCAGCACATGCGCTTTACGGACATGCATCATGACAGCACTGGCTGCGTGGACACTCGGCGGGCCTGTCCTCCTCCTTCCGCCGGGCCTGAGTGCGGACGCTCAAACTCAGCCAGTGCGTGTCCGCCACCAGCAACAGCAGCCAGCTTCCGAGCTTCCGCAGAGCTGAGCATCACGTGACCACATCCCCTTCTGATTGCTGGTTATCTGTCAGGCCTTTAACCCAGGGATACCTGAGAGTTACTTACAGCAAGTCTCAATGACCACTTAGCACCCTGATGAGACAGGCAATGGTCTTTCCTGTTCAAAGCTCTAATGCAGGGGTGTCTAACCTCGGGCTTCCCTGAACCACATTGGAAGGATTGCCTTGGGCCACATATAAAATACACTAACACTAACGGTAGCTGATGAGCTAAAAAAACAAAAACAAAAACAAAAAAACAATAACCAGGTCCATGCATAATTATCATAATGTTTTAAGAAAGTTTACCAATTTGTGTTGGGCTGCATGCGGCCAGCTGGATTTTGCTACGTAACTAACCAACATGTCGACAGTAAACAGGAAGATAAAATGATGGTTTTTATTATAGACTCTGCCACCTGTTCACCCATGAACTTTAGAAGTTCAATTTCAAGTAGGTTAACAATTAAAAGAGTGCAAGATAAGCTCCATATAAAAGTATGCAAAGGCCATAGAGCTTCTGCAAATCAAAGTCATCTCACATGTAAGTTCAGCTTATCTAGCCCATTCCCTAACTGGAGGGTTTACCGAGAAATACTACTGAGTGATGTCATGACAAGTCTAGAGCCCACCTCAGCTTAAAAGACTGCAACTGCTAAGCCTGAAATGGTGCTGGCCGTGGTGCTGCAGTGTTGACCTTGAACAAGGTCAAAGCTTGGAACAAGGTCTGAATGTCATTGTCTTCACCTTCCCTGGGTCCCACAGGGTTATCCTGAGAATCAAATAAAGTCATACCTACAGCAATGCTTTGAAAAGGAGCTGACATTACTGATATCCTCCATGTAAGCATGTTGGATAGATAACAGATTTGTTTACTTAAAAATGCACCATTGCTATGTCTACAAATACCTTATTTTGGCAACTTAACATCATGTTTTCCTCTGGGCAGCTTCCAGCTGATAATCTTTGATGCATCTTACTTCATAATTCAGACAGACATTTTAAGCAGGCAACATTTCAAAAATTCAGACCATAGCACACATTCATCAGTCTGGAGATAGACGGGTAGTTCTACAACAAAAGTGTCTAAGGACACACTCTTCTTCCCGTAACCCAGAAGAATCGACAGCAGCGGCCATGTACTTCCTTTCACTGTATTTGTTTACAGCCTCTAAGGAAAAGAGCAAGTTCTCATTCTGCTCAAATGTAACCAAAGTCACACATGTTCTAAAATCAAATAAAGGAGAAAAGAGTCTGTCTCTCAAAAATAAAGCAGTTACAGCAGAAGACCTCAGTCCTGGTGGGTGCTTTCTGCTTGTGGGCATCGGATGCGGGGCACACTTGGACCTACATTAGATCGAAGTTCACGTAACAGACCTTATCAAATCCTTGTTTTATAAGAGCCGAATGATTTGCAGCAAGATCATTAACTACTGAACACCTAACAGGAAAAGGTATGCTTTTCCCCTGACAGACTCTGGAGACAAAGCAAAAACTTCGTGCATCCCAGAATTTCAGCAGTCCACAAAGCAGCCTCAGAAGAGGTGCTCAGGTCCTGTGAACTAAGCAGCTGTGAGATGAAGTCTGAAGTCCAGACTTTATCTTCCGGAAGGACTGAGGTCAGCAACACTGAACTTAGCCTTCCTTGAAGAGGGAAAGGAGAGGACATAAATGAAGTTGCTTGGTGAAGAACGACTTTTATTGCACCACCCGGTGTCGTGGTGACACAGACTTCACACTCTGTTGGATTAATTGCTTGATTTTGCTGTAAAGGCAACGTCAGCACAGCTGGTAACGGAGTCTTAACACAAGCCCTGTGCAGCACCCCCAATAAACCAAGAGAATAAACTAAAACAAAAAACCAGGAGCAAAAACCAAAACAAAATACTGCCTGTCGTGTGTTTTAAGCAGTTCTTTACTTACAGGCCAGGAACTATTTTGCCTGCTCGTACCTGTCAGGAACTTTGGAACTGATTCCTACCAGGGATTTATCGTCAAATGTAAGTGAGGTGGTCACTTCAGAGACAGGGCTAAAGAACCAGGGCATAAAGTTAGTATTACCAGAATTATTTTCCTGAGAAAGAAATTAACCAAAAAGTTATTAATTACTTTAAATAACATTAAATTCATCCAGTAAGTTTTTATTGAACAGCTGTTATGTCTTAGAGATGTGCAGATGAAGAAGACATGGGCAGTGTCCTCAAAAGTTTAAGTATTAAGACCTCTGTGCTCAATCAGATTTTAAGTTCTCTGAAAATAAGGGGTGTGTCAAACCTTTCAGATTAGAAACACAGTTATAAGAAGTAGCTCTTCAAAAGGTATCCACTGACAATTATAGTGAAACAATTATTTTAAGTATTGGGAGGCTTATGAAGAAAACACACAACTTATCCTAATGAAACACAATGACTGCTCTACACAAATGAAAGTTTCGCTGAGCCTACAGGCCGCATATTCATCTAACCCAGAAACACCTGTGCTGGCCCAGTCTGGTCAGTAAAAGACCTCTGCCACCCAGTTTGCATGCATGTAAGACGATGACGATAAGTATGGCCACTGTGGGAGTTCCCTGGTGGTGTAGTGGCTAAGGCTTCGGTGATGTCAATGCTGTGGCCTGGGTTCAATTCCCAGCCAGGGAACTACCTACATAACCAAAAAAAAAAAAAAAAAAAGTATGGCCACTAAGACACTTGAGATGGTCACACTTACCGGAGGCTTGGTTATCTTTGATCTGTCATCCTGCAAAAGAAAATAAGGCACATTGTGGAATTAAAAAAAAAAACACCTACAAAAGTACTCACTTTTACTGAGATTAAAAAAAAAAATTACTATTCAGTAATTACCATTTTAGGTTCATCTATCTAGGTTGTTAAACAGTTTGATCCACTGGACTTGGCTGCAAAAATTAACAGCAGGCTAGGTGCTGGGAGGTTTTCAGTTCGAGTTCCAGCGCCCCGAACAGTGCCCGTGACAGCCCTCTTCACGTGCTGATGTGTATATCCATTTATGACACTCGGATTCTGATCTTATTTCAGGGAGTAGCTAAGACCCAATCAGGTTCTTCCCTTCTGTCGTCTCAAAGTCCCTTAAAGATGCATGTATGTGTATGCATGTGTGTACATAAGTGTGCATGCGTGTTCGTGTAGTTAGTGTGATATCCTCAGTGAATTCCTGCACTCTCCCAATTGTGGGGTCATCTGTGGGGCCCGAGGGAGGCCCAAGGGGAGCCCAGGTGTGCCCTGGAGATGGGGAGCCACCCGTGGGCTCAGGATGCTGGGAGAACTCTGCTGCTGCTTCCCAAGTTTGCAGCTACTTCAGCTGATAGACAAGCCGAGTTTTCCGTGGTCATTTAAGAACGCCACAGAAGGGCCTAAGTTCACATCACAGCCCTGGCTTTACCTAAAAGCTAAGTTAGGTCAGTGGCTTCCCAGAGTTAGTCTGTGGACTGGCACCAACGGTGATGTCCCCAGAGGTCTGGGTGGTGGGAGGAATGGGACACTGCGTGGGTTTTACAGAACAGAGACTTCATCCACTTAATAGAGCTGTTTTTTAATTAAAATCATTTTTTTAGAATAAAATAGTCTCAAACTAATGAAAATACAAGGGAGCTTTTTAAGAAAAACATTTTGGCGAAATAAATAAATAAATAAACAATGCTAGGTTTCTATCCCCACCTCCTAAAATGGCTATTCCATGATGTCTCTGAGGCTAAGACACACTGTGCCTGGGACATGGGGTTCTAAAATCAGGAAGAACCATTTTTGCTTTAATGCTTTTTAAGTTTGCAAGTCTACAGATCCAAATAGGGCCCACTGCTTTAAAGGAAAATAAGTGATGGCCCCCAGAAAGGTACTCACTGGGTGGAGCTCTCCGATGATAAATGTTTTAGACAATTCTCTGGCGTCTGTAGAGTGCCCGATGTCCTCGAAGTTTTCAGTAGCATCACCGCCAGCCTGTTCCCTTAAGACTTCTTCCCCACCAGGATGCTGTTCAAGACAGACACAAAAGAAACAGTGATTCCCACCAAATGAGATAAAGGAAGTGGCCAGTCTATTTAACCCAACGGGTTACTCCAAAGGTCACAGATGACACGTGTGATTTCACCCACAGGTGGATGTAAACAACAGACGCCTTTATAGTCAAAGTGCCTCCTTGAGAGTGCGCAGGACCCTTCTCCAAGGGCAAGGTATGTGTCTCTCCAGGCCATTTGCATAGTAATAAGAGCATTCAAAGGGTATTTTTGATCCTTTGAAAGTGTGCTCTTTGCTTTTCCATAAAGCTCTCAAAATTGCTCTTCTTAATCTTTATGCAATCTACCCTCTCTTGAGTTTTATCTCTTTGACTTCTGAGGTCTAAACGTGGATATGTGAGGGCAGACAATTAATTTCAAGAACTCATCCTAGAAAAGGTGCTATACACCTCATTGCTGAGTATCACTATGGTCACCTTTGAAGGACTCTTCTTGGGAAGCTACACACTGACATCAGTGCCTAGTCCACCCTTCAAAGTCATTATGGAAGTCTTTTTCTGATGGAATGGCCATCAGAGCTGTCGTCATATTCAAAATCTGACAATTAAGTTCAAGAACTTGCTCCACTATGTGCTTATGCTAGTAGCACTGTACAAACAACTCAGTAAGATGTCATAACCTTGGCAAAGTACAACGACAGCTCTGATGGCCATTCCAGAAATAGAGTTCCCAAACTGCTGTGAAGGGTGGAGTAGGCCCAGGTGCCAGTGCCTAGCTTTTCAAGGGGAGTGCTTTGAAGGTGACCATAGTGATATTCAGCAATGAGGTATGTAGCGCTTTTTCTAGGATGAGTTCGCAAACTTAACTGTATGACCACACACACACACACACACACACACACACACACCCCTATCTATATGGTCGGACAAATCTAACACATATGTGTATGTACATGTATGTATGTATGTATATGTTAGAATGGACCACATGACAAAGGCCCTGAGAGCCAGTGTGAGGTGGCAGATGACAGGAGTTCCTGCACAGCTTAGTGGCACGATCAATGCAGCAGGGGCCGGTGATCTTCAGGACACACTCCGAGCCCCAGACAGGCAGAGCACCGCCGCCTGCCCAGCGCCTCTCCGGCCCCTTGCTTCCATCCTCCCGGGCTCAAGCTGCAGCTTTAGTCACAAACCACTCAGTTTCCCAAGGGCTCTGCTGTCCCCCTGCTCATCTGTGGGCCTGGAGTCCAAAGCATCCCACTCAGCTGGAGATCTCAGAGGTGGGGTGAAGGTTAAAATGCCAAAAGTTCAGAGTTTAAAAGCACCCTCAGAGACCCAATGTCCTTAAATTCAGATGGAGAAACGGGGACTCAGAAAGTTGAAGCCTGAAGTCACACTGACATTTCATGAAGGAACTAGGACGAGAACTCCGGTTTCTGACTCAGTTCAGCCACCCCTCATTTTGAAAACATGCACATAAATGACCATTTTTATATTTCTGAACGAAGTGACTTTATTAGAAAGGATGCCTTAAAAACGAAACCTTCTTTTAGGAATTTCTCTCCCTGTGCTGGATCCCAAGAAACGTTGTCATTCACCTGCCTTCCTGGGCCTTACTCACTGGGAAAGATTTACGGGATACACAGGCACACACAGACACACACTCCACTAGCTGGCTACGAGGTCGTCCCTGGGAAAAAGCCAGGAGGGTGTGCAGACCTGCGCTGTGACATCATAGTACGTGCCAGTCAGTCCCTCCGAGTGCTCACTAAAACCGAGCAAGAATGAACCTAAGTGCAATGTTACCCGGACCCAAAGTCCACCCGCCCTGGAGTCTGAAACACAATCCTGCAATCCAAACACTTACCGCTGCCGTGAGAGGTGGAGTAAACAGACTGTCCGTCAACAATGACTAGGCAGAAAACGTAAGTAGAGAGATCACCTGCCATCGTACCTGAGGCCCTGAACCTAACTGTCCCCTATACCTGGGCTCTTGAGCATTAAAGAGGAAAAACCAACATGATAGAGAAAAATGTTAGTTACATGCAAACATGTGGTTAGAATAAGATGGAACTTGGAGTCATCTTTGTCACGTATGAGGCAAAGTAACGAAAATTAGGTGCCGCGGTCTAGCGGCAGGTTCGGACATGACCGAGAGATCGGGACGGCGGGCTGGTCGGGTTAAGCCAAACGTGGGAACAGCGCACCAGAGTTTGGACCACAAACCACTCACACAAGACTGAGACACAGTAAGGCAGCCGACCAAGGCTCTCCATCGCTTCCAGATGCTGCTTTTCTGAGGCGGCGGAGACGGCCTGGGAGCTGGCTGGCTCCCTCAGACTTCCCTTCCGCATGGTCCCTGCCGGGGACTCCCGGAGGGGCTGCCCCAACATCTGCACTGCCTGGGGCTACACATGTCCCTCCTGCTGAATCCCCAGAGCTGGGGCCAGGTGACGAGTGCCATCTGAACTGCTCTCCCAGTTTCACGGGGTGAAACTTGACACAAGGCCCGTTCACGCACTGGCCCAGCTAGCTCATGAGGCCCATCCACCCACTCCAACATCTGCTAAGTGCCATGCCCAGACAGCTGTTGTCACCAGGATGGGGCAGGCAGGGCCCCAGCCTCGGGAGGTTACAGTCTAGGGAGCAAATGGACATGCAGACAAGGAACTGCCAAACACTGTCAGGCCCAGGTACAGGAGCCAGATCAATCTGCCCTGGGGCAGGAAGGAGGGCCAGAGAGGGGTGGCTGGGACGTTCCATGGCAGAGGTTTGGTCACTGATCAGCAGGTGAGCAAAGGAAAGGATGTCACCAAGGCCCAGAGGCAGAAACACAGGGGCACCCTGGAGGAAATGCAGGCACTGAAAAGAGCAGATTTCACAGGTATCAAAATACAGGCTTTGGCAGTTTTTTCACTTGTTAATGAGTTGCAGGGAGGCAATTAAAAAGAAGAACTAAGCAACTACCTCCTCCCAAGACTTTCCATATCATTTACCTAAATGCTCCTCATTGCTCACGCATTTGGCCTGTGCTCCCCGCAAGCCCCTTCACCTTGGGGATGCCTGCCTGACCACCGCACGGGCTCTGACGTCCACCTTCGTAACACTCCTCAGGTCTCCGTGTCATGCTCTAGGCATATTCTACAAGTCAGGGACCATTCTCCGGTTGGCATGGCATCTACGTCCAGGCAGCACTGTGCGATGGAAGGAAGTGTGGGAACCCGAGTCCCAGGTTCAGCTCGGCCACATCCAGCTCACTGGCCCAGGAAGGTACTGATCTCGTTGAGCTTCCCTCCATTTCCCATCATCAAGCACCCGGCACCTTAGACGGCGGAGGAGAGTTCACGGTAACGTTATCACACACGACAGGCACTCAGCAACAGCAATTCAGTTCCCTTTCTTCCCACCTCCACGGATACTCCCACGAAGACGCCTGTACGCACCTGGCAGTACCCGTCGACTTCAAATGGCTGAAAGCTAAGTCCAGCACCAGCCCAAGGGATCCCCTTCTTTCCACGCCACCCTCCATCTTCCAGTGACTTCTACGGGTTAAATCAACTGGCCTGACTCTACTACACTGCAGAACCAAAAACAAGAGGCAATAGAAACAAGATATCTTAAGGACCATGAACACTTTCTGCAAAGGTCACTGGGATGAGAACAGATGGGCAATGCAGCTGTGAGCTGAAGCTGGCAGCTGTCCTACAAGTAGAATGCCGTTACGGTTTCCTCTCCTTGAAAAGAGACAAGCAAAATTCTTTGTTGTTTTTCGAGTTGAGATAGTAAATATTTGGTGTAAAATATACCACAAATTAAAAGCAATTTTGCATTTGGTCAGTATGCCCTGACCAATACTTTTTATGTTCCCATTCCTAAACTTACCTGCTTGGGGAAAACCAGTGAGTTAACTGGAGACCCAGTTACTCAAGAGACATTTCTTCACCACCCCCTGCTCCACTCTCCCACACCAACAAGCTCCTCCTCGCTCTCAACCCCTCCCATAGCGTTCAAGCACATTATTTCTTCTACCTGAACACACTCATGTACATGCACACTCACATACACATGCTCATGTACTCACACACTCATATATATACACGCACACACTCATGTACACACACACTCGCCCCCAGTGTCATACACACTCACATACACACACACAAAACCTCTCTTGACTCTACTTCCCTCTCTAGGCACTCCTCAATTTTTTGCTCCCATGTGAGAAAAACCCTCTGTAAGGGTTTTAAGCCTGCTGCCTCCTAATTCTCTCTTTCTCTCTCTCTTTTTTATGTGGGTAGCTCCCTGGCTGGGAATCGAACCCAGGCCGCAGCATTGACAGCGCCGAAGCCTCAGCCACTACACCACCAGGGAGCTCCCTGCATTCTCTTTTAAACCCACCACTGGCCACAACTGTTCTTGTTAAGGTGGCCAGTGACACCACTTATCAGTTCTCAACTCTCCTCGCATTGATTTATTTGTGCACATGACGGAGGCGATCTCCTCTCTTGGAGAGACGTTTTATCCTGGTTTCCGGGTGTTCTCTCCTGGTCCTTCTCCCACCCCACTGGTCATGCCTTTGTCTCCTTCTCTCTTCTTCTCAGTGTGGGCGTGCCCATGGGCCCACAGTTCCACGTTCCCTCGGCTGTCACAACCAGTGTCATGGCACTGAAAGTGCTGACAACATCTGAATTTCTATCTCCAGTTCAAAAAGCTCTCTCTCCTGAACTCTGATTGTTATATTCACAGTCTATGTCACATCTCCATGTGGACATCTCACAGGCTCCTTAACTAGACCGATTAGAAACGAAACTGTCCTTCCCTCACAGAACTTGTCTCATCATTCTTCCTCATCTCAAGCTGATGACAACTCCATCCACCCAGAACCTTGTGTAGACTCCACTGTTATAATGTGGTCAGAATCCGACCCACGTTTCCCACCTCTGCTGCATCACCTGTCACCTGGTGTCCCCGGCTCCTGACAATGTACTCTCATCACAGTAGAGTGACAGTTAAATGTCATCAGATCATGTCACTTCACTACTTGAACCCCTCAATGGCTAATTACCCCAACTTAAGACTTCGGATGCAGCTCTGGGAATCAGGAATGTGTGGTCCTGACAGGGTCTCACACGCAGGTCAAAGGGACAGAGAAGAGGACCTAGAAAGAGACTCACACAAAGGCACCCAAATGATTTTGACAAAGATACAAAAGCAGTTTGATAGAGGAAGGACAGTCCTTCCAACAAATGGTTCTGGAACAACTGGACATCACTAGTCAAAAAAAAAATAAAAATAGAAGTTGACCTAAACCTCACACTTTATGCAAAAATTAACCCAAAACAGGTGATCGATTGAAATAAAAAATTTAAATATTTTTCAGAGTTCTTAGACAAGAAGCATGATCTGTATGGGGGAAAAAAGGATAAATTGGACTTCCTAGCAATTAAAAACTTTTGTTCTTTAAAAGACCTTGTGAAGAGAATGAAATGACAAGCCATCAGGAGAAAATTTTTGCTAATCTCACATCTGATGAAGGATTTGTATCCAGAATACGCAAATAATTCTCTAAACTCAACAATAAGGAAACAAACAATCTAAAGAGAAAATGGGCAAAAGACTTGACCAGACATTTCTTCCAAAAGCATCTGGGTGGCAAATAAACTCATAAAAAAAGGTCCAACACCATTAGGCAGCCGAGAAATGCAAATGAGAACCACAGTGGCATACCCCTGAGCACCTGTCAGCACGGCTATGGTAAACACCCACGGGTGCACCGAACGCTGGCATGCACGTGGAAACCGTGAGCCTGTCGTGCACTGCTGGGGAGACCGCGGAGCGGTACCGACACGCTGGACGTGACCCCGGACGTGACCCCGTCCGCTGTGAAGCGTGAAGCTCCTACCCACCAAACGCCCCGCGGTTGCTCTCCGGGGTGTTGATCCTAGAGAAATGAGGATGGCTGTCCCCATGAAAGCCTCGACACAGTCCCAGCAAGCAGACAACGCTGCCCAGAGCGCAATCAACAGGGACTGACTGAGCAATGACAAGCTTTTAAAAGCAAAACATTAGGCGACTGACAGAATGGCGGCCGTGTGACAGCCCCCACCTGGAAACACCGCAGGCGTTCCTCCGCGGGGCCGGGGATTAGACCGAATGGACACACACAGAGTGGACGACGACTCGGCATGAGATGGGACAAGCAAGGGGAGTGGGTCTCGAGGGGACTGTGCTGAGTGAAAAATGGCAGCCTCAAAAGATGGTGCATCGTGTGGTTCCGTTTATGTGACATTCTCAAAATGACAAGCTTGCAGAGGTGAAGAACAGGTAAGAAGTTGCAAGGGGGGGAGGAGGAGCCCCTCAGTGATAACAGAAGGGGTCTGCTCTGTGCGAACCCACATGCAGTGACGTGCCACAGACCAGGACACACACACACACACACACACACACCAGGCACCCTCAACACGAGGGCACGCAGGAGCTCCGAGTGAGGTGGCTCTGGCTTTCACCCGGACTGTGGTGAAAGAGGGAGACCGAGTCCTGCCCTCGCCTTGGCCCCTCCCTTTCTTCCCACTGACTCCTACTTAACGGGAGCCTTGCTCAAGGCCACTCCTTTCTTCATGCTCTGAGGCTATGATACAACCCCAACTGTCGCACTAAAGTACTACTAGCTTCTCAGCGGTAAATTGTCTGGGACAGACTTCCAGGCAAACAGCTACCAGAGCTCCCAGGCTAACAATACAAGTATGTGCCATTCATGTGGGAAAACGGGGACAAAGGACTGAGACAGGAGAGCGATGGCTGGTGTCTGTTGCTCCATCAGTTGCCTCCACCTACTGAAGGATTTACTGGGCCCTGTGCGCACGTAGGCACTGCGTGCACGTGGGCAGCAGCAGTGTGAGGATGGCCAGGGCCCACCTGATCGTGGAGAAAGGCAACAAGCAAACAAGAAAAATGCAGACATTGACCGAGGCAGGTGCCAGCACAGAAGTGACACAAGATGACAGACAGACAATTCCTCTTTCTGGGAAAAGACACTGAGCTGTGACCTGAAGAGGGTGGCGGCCAAGGGAATGTACACCAGGCAAAGATAAACTTAACACAAAGGTTTTAGGGCAGAAACAAGCCTGACGAGTTTGAGAAACAGATGGGGCCCCAGGGACTGGGCGTGAAGGGCCCGAGACAGTGTTGCCAGCACAGGTGGGGGCGGGGGCTCATCAAGCAGGATTTATTTTAAATGCCATGGGGGGCCACACAAAGGAACTAAGCAGAGAAATGGCACTGATTCCACAAGATGAAGCTTTTTCATTTGTCTAGAAATTACATTCTCATGTAATAATAGTACACATTACTTCAAGTGAAAAGCAGCCATCAGTGTGATGAAAGCAGTGACATCCTAAAGACTTGTTTGAGACACGTGGTCTGAGGTCTGAGGACAGAGGAGACAGTCTAACACCCGCTGCAATCAACCGCGGGACCACGGCGACGGGAAGGGAGCAGGAAGGCAGACTACAGCGTGAGAAAACTCGGGGGACGGCTCTTCCGGCGAAGGGGGGCGGTCCAGGAGGTGATGTTTAAGGGGAATGGGGACACCTGCAGACAAGGAAAGAGAGGGTGTCACCCACAGCGGCTGAGGACCCGCAACCAGCATGGGGGCGGGCAGGGTGACAGCCAAACCCACGGCCCGATTTCATCAGAGCAGTCACCTCATCAGATTTCCACTCAGCCCGAGCCCTCCCAGGCCGGTTATTTAAGAGCCTTTTGAAAACAATATGTGACCTCCTCACGTGCGCCCAGAGCACACGCATCTTTTTAAACAGGACCTGGACTCTAAAGACGATCCAGCTGCCCCTGTGTTAGGAACAGTCCTTGAAGGCTATGCCAAGTCTCTCCCTGCGTAACTGCCCCCACCATGGAACAGGAATGGGTGCTTCCTTCGCAGCCTAGAAGGCAGCACAGTCAAAGGACAACAGACGGAAAGAGACGCACGTTTCTGCCCTTTTACCTACTGAGTTCAAATTTTCCAATTCCCAACTTCCCTTTACTTGCTCCCTGGTTCCCATGGAGAACTCTAGATGTGGTGGTGGTGGGAGGGGGGTCGCACGAATCAACAGCAACTGTGTACCAATGGGATGACTTTTTTTTAACCCACCCTACTGTCTTCCAAGCTCCTGGGGCCTCATGCCCCAGTCACAGTGTCAGCAGGAGAGCTGGGACTGGGGAGCCCCGAGTCCCGGATTTAAAACCTGGCTTCACTCCTCACTGACTGAATCACTTGAGCAAGTCACTGAGGCTCCTAAACCCCATTTTTCATGCACTGTGGAATTGTATGCCTGAGACCTATGTAGTCCTTGCTAACAGATGTCACCCCAATAAGTCTAACAATAAAAATGAATTAAAAAAAAAAAATAAAAATAAAAAATAAAAAGAATAGCACTTGAGAGGATTAACAGCACAAATAAGGGTTTTATACATGAAAAGCATCTAGCATAGGATGTACCACCTATGGAATGTCAATCAATGTTTAGTAAGTGTCCACTGTGATCCCTTCTATTATTGGCCCATTACTGCTAGGGGAGAGCATATGAATGGCACTTATGGGACACTTTCTCAAGAAGAGGGAAAGTGGGGAAAGCAGGCTGGACACGCTTTGTGTCCAACCAGTTTCTGACTCAGCTCTGCCACAGAAAGAGCCAGGGAGAAACAGACACTCCAAGGCCCTCACTACACCAGAGCCTTGGGCTGCCAGCCCCTGCAGGCCAGGCACAGCCCCTGACTGAGCCCAGGCTCGGTTAATGCCGCCACCATGCTCCCAGCATCAGCGTAGGTTCAGTGTCCTTGTTCTGGACGTGACAGACTCATGGGCCGACTTGAAACACAATCCCGTGGGTGTGAGAATTGCCATCATCCATGAGATGCCAGCTCTCATTAAGAAGTCACTCACCAAGAGGCTGCACAGGCCAACACATTCCCACGAATGTCCAGTGCGAGCTTGTCCAGCCCGCATGCAGCCCTGGACGGGCTTGACTGCGGTCCAACACAAACTCGTACACTTTAAAACATTATGAGATTTTTTTACAACCTTTCTTTAAGCTCATCAGCTATCACTAGTGTGAGTGTAGTTTATGTTTGGCCCAAGACCATTCTTCTCCTTCCACTGTGGTCCAAGGAAGCCGAATGATTGGACACTCCTGTTCTGGTGGGACCGGGAACGTTCAGACTCCACTATATTGTGAGGTACTTATCGGGTGTCCATGGATTGGGCGAACTTTTAGAATAACAGGGATCTGCATTAAGTAGAAAGAAGCATTATTTGTTCCTTGATTTACGCAAGCTGGTCTGCATCATCTGACCTCCCTTATTTGGAATTTCCATCTCCCTTGATAAAAAGTGAAAGTTAATCATCTCAAGTGTTTGTTTGAAAGTTTAAAAAAATAAAGTAGCCTCACAAACACTCTTAAAACCTTTTCTCAAAAGTATCAAAAAGCTACCAACCTATGTGGCCATATACAAAGGAGTTCCTGCCCGCAAGCCCTCCCTCAGGCTCACAGGGGGCTTTCGGAGAGGAGAGGTGGCTCTGCAGCCCATGTACCCACAATGCCTGAGCTGCCTTTATCACCAAGGATCCTTTTATGTTAACATTTTTCTACTGTGATTTCACAATTTCTAGTTTCCATTACCAAACTGCACATGTTAAATAACAATTATGTTCCTATTTTACATTCATCAAATACATATTTGCAACTATTGCTTTTTAGTAGTATGAGTTTCAGATTATAATCAAACTTCTTGAAAAAAGGCAAAGACACTGAGGATTTCAGCCCTAAATATGGTGGTCCCATCAAGGGTAAAGAATCACAGTATTCTGTGTTTTTCAGAATTAAGGACACTGAGTTTCAGGCACCCTTCCTCTCTCCTCAGGTCTTCAGGACACTGAGGTCCCCTGGCCTCAGAACCACTGGTCTGTGCAAAACAGGCAGCACATTCAATGGAAAATAACAGAAAGTAAGTCCCTACCACAAAAGCTGCTCTAAAGAACAATGCCTAAGATGTCAAACTCAACAGTAAGTCAGGAGCCCACCAGTCGGTGAGGCAGAAGGGTGCCAAAGCACATCCAAGATACATACACACAGAGCATCATAACCCAGGGACACCAGAAAAATCAAAATGCACCCAAGACACACACACACACACACACACACACACACAGAGAGAGAGAGAGAGAGAGAGAGAGAGCGCGCGCGCATCATAACCCAGGGTCACCAGAAAATGGTCTCTAGAAACACATGTGAGGACACAAAGGCATTCTGCTCGAAACATTTCACAATAAACATCTACTGACTTGAAAGCAAGGTATGTCACTGTCAACAATTATGTGATACTTTCTTCTCTCCCTTTACAGCTTTTTTTTTAAAGTGGAAGAAATGCTGCCGCCCAAATCCCAGAAAGAGAACAAAGCAAACCACTATTTTTTTGCTGGCCTCACATGCCTACTTTTTCATTTCAAATAATTGTCCCTCAAAGTTCTATAATCATTAAGCCTGCCAATAATATAACCAGATTGACAAGACCCAACTTCACACATACACATGCAAAAGCTAGAACTCGGGATTGAAAAGAAAAAAACCTTCAAAATAAGTAGGCAACTCACATGTAGGTTGTTATCAGGTAAACTCAACACCTGCCACTACTTAGCTTGTCATGAATAGTGAGCTAGTCTTTGCTCTCAGGTGTCTACCGCCCTCTTGAACAGTCAAACAGCTCCATAGGGCCATTACTCCAGAAGACAGAGCCCACTGCAAAACTTAGATATTTCACCTGAGTTCCTCACTGGAAGGAAATAACGTTGATAATACTCTCCTCTTTCGACGGCACCTACCAGACTTACACCTTTACCTAAAATCTCCTATTAGCACTCAGCTACATACAATCCTACAGAAAGCAAGCCATGCTGGTGCAAGATTTTGCATTTACTGCAAGGACCATACGCCCACTACTGTGTTGTATGATTAACCAGCATTATTTTGTTTAATTCTTATAATAACCTGGTGAAGGTGGCACTATTATCATCTTGCCGTTTTACCTTACATGAGGCATCTGAGGCACAGAGACTGTTGGCAGCAGCCCAGGACCCCCTTCCACCCATCACACTGTATTTGCTCAGCATGAGGGCAGACATGCATATAAAAATCTACGATATTCTGAAGGCAGCTGTGAAAAATTGAGTTGTGCACATGGATGGGTGAACTCACAGTATAAGGAGATCAAGCCCATGATTAAAAGTTCACTTTAGAGGTAGCAACCACCCCCGACACCACACAAACAAACAAACTTGCATATTTAGGGAAATTAGGGAAAACAATATTCTGTAGTTAACATGCAAAGGCTTCATGAATTTCTGGGGCTTTTAAATGAGAGAAATGGGGCGGGGCAAGGGGGAGAGAGGCGGGCATTCTGGGCCTTTCTCCATGTGGAAGTAGGAATGATACAGCACCGGCCTCATCAGGTAATGGCACAGGAGGACCCGGCAGCCTGCTGCTCCCCTGACGGGGAAGGGATGTTGAAGTTTAGGGTGCAGGGGGGCAGGGGCCCTAGGATGGCCATGCTGGGTGTGGGAAGCCCAAGACATGGCATTAAGCAGAGATGGTCACAGAAAGTGACAACAAACAGTAAAGGGCAAATGGAAACGTGTCCTGAAAGGTAGAATCGCAGTGTTCTGGAAGGATGGCACCACGCGTGACAGCTAGAACAGGCTGGCAAGTCCCCTCCCACAGCATGCTGCGGGCCCACCTGCACAGTGTCAGCCACCCTGCACTTCTGGCTGAGTCCACGCCGGGACTGTGAGCGGCTGCGACTCTGCCGCCCCCGCCCAGCGGACTTGAGGCCCTATTTACCGCAGCCTTCCCCAGGGCTGCACACAGCGCTCTGCATCAGCACTGCGTCCTTGTTCTGTCACTCCTGCTTCCTGGAATGGAAGCTTCCTCTCAAGTGCCAGTCTCTTGACGAGACAGAGGTACAAGAGCTCTGCAGGTACTGCATCACTGGCCAGAAGGAAGGAGTGAAGAGAGCAGCGGGGACCCAAGCGCAAGTCCCAGGGAGGTACTATGGGAAGCACTGTGCCAAGTACCAACTGAGAAAGCACAGGAACCGCTGCAAACTGGTTCTTAGTTGTCACACGATAAATAAGCGTGTCTTGTTATCTCGCTGTAAGTATTAGTTATCAAATATTAGAGATAAACTCATTTCATCGGATTTTACTTAAGAGGCATTCTCCTCAAGTTACTTTCAAAGACGGAGTATTGAAAACTGAGAAAGAACAAAGGAATCTCTTGTCAGCCAGTTTACCCACTGACCGGCTTGTGTGCTTGTCTTCCAATTTCTCTTAGAAAACTGTGCGATTCCCCCTTTCCTGCCTCATAAGAATGAAATGTAAAAGTAAATGGTTTATAGCAAAGTTTAACAATCTTCTTTAATTATCTCCTTCTGAGAAATCTTCCCTTAAAAGTTTCGCAAAATACATTTTAGGGCAGGGATTTCAGACTAGGAATGATCCTTATCCCCAAGGGGACATCTGGCAATAACTAAAGACATTTTTGGTTGCCACAGTGGCAGGGGGGTGGCGGGGGTGCGGGGGTGAGGGAGGCCTGAGAGTCCTCCTGTACAACACAATGTCTAAGAGCCACAAAGAAAGAAAAAGAAATGACAAATGCTTCATGATATAAAATAGCCTATTATTCTTCTATAAATGTTATTCTCTTTAAGAGACACAAATAAAGAAAGCACACACTGAATCTTAAAAATTCAGAATTGTTTATACCATCGGGGTGGGCAACAGTTACAAGGAGACATTTGGTGTCAATTACACTTGACATTGTATTCAACTGTTACTGGTTCGAAATACTCGAGTGGCAAATAAACTCCATAGCTCAGCCGAAAGGACAAGACTGTTCAGATTTATTCCCAACCAGAAACCGCTCCTAACTAAATTGGGACATTATTTTATATTCTGGCACTTCATCAAAAGACAGGTTCACAGTAAAATATCTTAACTAATAAACTTCAACCTTTTAAAAAAGTTTTTAAAAAATTCTGTGCCAAAGTCCCTTGACGTAAACGGATACAGCCACTAAGTCCAGGCCTATCTTAGTTCCCCCTCATCCCCTCAAACTATGTAAAGAATTTCCATCAGGAAACATTCTCCCTTAATGTCTGGGGGGCGGAGGTTGAAGGAAGGTAAGTGCTCAGGAAGATCTATGACTCAAACTCCTCCCCGGCCCCCCACAGTGATACAACACCTCTACAAGCAGCAAAGAAAAGCTCAGAATTTACTGCAAAAATTTACTGCAAAATTTCTGAATTTACTGCAAAAATTCTCACCTCCCGCCACGAAT
>PVJL010014529.1:0-27729 GCA_004026885.1 Lyroderma lyra
TTGGGAGACTCTAAAGAAAGAAGACTATCTGAGTACTTGGAAGAATTGCCTTGGGGAACTGACTCCCTCTCAGTTACTCTGACCTTCAAGTTAACTAGTAGAGAGTCAAGGTGTGTGTACTGCTCACTGAGGAAAATGGCTAATCCAGCCAGTTCCTTGGGACACAAAAGAAAGATAATTGGATTATGGAAGACAAGGCTCTAGGAAATCTGACCTTTGTTTGCTCTGACTTTAGGCTATTGCTGGAGAGTTAATGATAATAGATGATCTGCTTTTGAAGGAGGTAATGCATATTTTCATTGTTAAACTGCACGTACTCAAACTGCATACATTGGTGAGGGGAAATAAACTCGGGGCTTCACCATCAGTGAAGACCGGCCGCATCAGCAATCGTGTGAGTGTGTCTCTTTCTTTAATTCCCGCTCCCCCCTTCAGGTACTGATCGACTTGTGGCGGCTGGCCTGCCATATTCTACATATATCATAGAAACAAAAAACTATTGTGAAGGATGAGAAAAAAACTAATGGCTATTCATATTCAGACCAAATAGCAGAACAGGACACAGAACACAGCAGGACAGAATTCCTTCCCAATAACCAAGCTGAAAGCAAAGATTAGCCCAACTGCACTTTTTGTAAAACTGGATCCAGTTTTGTCAGTCAAAACAGATGGTGTATTGGGAGAGATCTCAATTTATGAAAAGCCTATTACTACTAGGGTCCCTGTCCTTCAGGAAACTTTTTAATTTTTTCCTATATAATTTGGGAACTGTTTGTCAATTATAAATTAGCAACTAGAGAGGCTGCTGACTCTTCTCTATGAGAAAAGGAATAGTTACTAATTACAAATAAAAAACAATTTAATTTAAGCCCAACCTAAATTGAAAAACAGCCTTTACATATTCTTCAAAAGATAAGACAATTCTGGCCAAAGGAGTATTTAAAGATGACAATTATAAGAAGTTAGAAAATTATGTACTTATTTTACCCTAACCAACATAAAATGAGGTATCTGCTACGATGTCTATTGAAGCAAATTATTATTATATTGAGAGTAGTTTTGGAAAGATCATGATCTTCCAACCATAGTTTTCATGTGGCCACTATTACCAAGCATTTCATTAGATAGAAACATAAGGTGAAAGTAGTAGATTAAAAAACAATCATTACAATATATGCTTCAATTTCAACTGGAGAAATGCAAAGTGAGATTGAGATTCTAGAAAGTTACCGGGGTTTTTTGTCTGTATTTTAGGAGAAGTGGAGCCATAGCATTGGGAAGATATTTAAAGATGTACATCATTATACTCTCATTAACTTAACGTGTCCTGTCTTTGGGGAATAAAGTAATACTTAAGACTAAATGAATTAACTAAAAATCAAATTTTAATTAACTACATATATCACTTACTTCCAATATACCATATAAGGTTTTTCCTTTTTCTAACTGTCAATTTATACTAGCCATTGATATATATTTATAGACGGGGTGGGGGGGTCCTACCTTTTGGCTTCCCTGAGCCACATTGGGAGAAGAAGAATGGTCTTGGACTACACATAAAATACACTAACACTAACAATAGCTGACACTAACAATAAAAAAGGGGGCAAAAAAATCTCATAATGTTTTAAGAAAGTCCATGAATTTGCATTGGGCCAAATTCAAAGCTGTTGAGGGCTGCAGGTTTGGAAAACTTGCTTTAAGACATGTTTTAAACTCATCAATTCTAAGTGGAAATTCCGTTTTACTGGATGAAATAATAACCATAGTCAAGAAGACCAGTCCCAGTCTAACATTAAAACAATTAATAAATCACCTAGGATTAAATATTTTGGCCTATTGGCTAAATATAAACTAGGATAAACAAACCATTGAGATCATGGTGAAAGAAAGATGGGGATATTTATAAAACTAAATATTTTTAAAAATTATTGAGAACCTAATATGTGTTGGTTTCTAACTGAGCATTTAGTGCATGTCAGTATACAATACAATAAAACAATCTCTGTGTTATATTTTATCATTTTACTGAATTCTCAAGTTCACTGTGTTACGCTCTATTTACCGCTAGCACTTAACATGGAGAGTTCACCCCAAAAGTCTATACATGCCATTGAATTCATCCTATACAATAAATCTATTGGCTTAGTTTAGTTTTCTTAATATAACTCATAACTTACATTAGAAAACTGGACTCATCATTGAGGTTGCGAGCTTTGAAAAACCGTAGCAATTGTAGTACTCAATTTGCTTCCAGTTAGTACCAAGCTTTTTTATTTTTTAAAAGCATTTTTAGAGAATGCTCAAGTTTATCAGGCCCTAACATAGTAAGACTTTTCTTTTCAAGAGCATTTTACTAATTAACATGCTGACAACCCTAATGCTACCCATCACCACCACCCCCACACACCCAACCCAGTTAAAACGGTGTCTTTTGACCCCTTGCTACTCACAGACTAGCAGCCTGTGAAAGCTGTCTCTGAAAGCTGCTTAGAATAAGGGATCTCTGCCCATCCCAGGCCTACGCAATCAGAACCTGCACTTAACAAGATTGCTGGGTGACTGGTACACACATGACACTTGAGAAGGAGTGTTTTAAAAATCAAGCATGCTGGCAAATTAAAAAGCACATGTACAATGTTAAAAGTCTGAAACTAAACATTAGTTATGAAATACACTTGAGCATAGACATTTAAAGAACACTTTGCTAATTCCCAAATAGTGTTCCTTATTTGTACGAATTTTCTTTTAGAATTAACCCATGAAAAAATGAAAAGCATGGCTATAGAGTAAACCATCTCATATTCCAAGAAGCCAGGAGCAGAGAGAAGTTCTGAAAAGAAATACCAGACTATTTCCTTAGAATTGCTGTGACTTTTCTCTTTCCAAAGCATTCACAAAGCATTTTTAAGGTAAAAAACAAACAAACAAACAAAAAAAAAAAAACAAGCAGAAACTCTAAGAGGGAATATTTTTGGTACTGGGATAGCATCTAATATCTAAAATGTAGATAGGAAGGTAGGCAACTTAGAGTAAAATCGATATTCACTTTCCAAAATAGCAAGGACAGGAGCGATTAGCAGCTTTCTACTTGGCAAATCATAAAAATAATTAAATAGATGACCTATTTCTAATAGCTTGAGCTCTTAAATAGGTGCTATGAAGTCAAAACAATATTCAGATACAGTATTTTCTCCAAAAAGTTAGTTCTGTGAAGAAAATTAATCATGGATTATTTAGTCTAAGCTTTAGTGTCAGAAGTTGGTCAGCAAAAGTATTCTTTCCACAACACATCTAGAGTTCTTGACTCCTACAACAGGGAAGGCCTAAAAGTTGTGAAATGCAGGAAATTAAAAATTGTTTTTAAAAGGCTCACATACACCTCCCTTCCTATAGGCCAAATATGAACAAGTTCGCTCATATGAACACTTTGGATCAAGGCATCAAGGTAATGAGATAAAGTTTCTGTAAAGCTTAGGATTTCCTGTTCTTCACTTATCTACAACAACTAACAATTTAAATAAGAGTTGATAAACCAGCAACTTACAGAGCATGTAGAATATTTTCCTCTTATTTAATAGTTGGTACATTCACAAAGTGAACAGAAATGAAATTAAACGTTTTTAAATTTTCACTAGCTTCTTTTTATAAAGGAAGGTAGACTATCACCTGAAATAAAATTCTGAATTTAGTACATCCTTATTCTCTATTGTCATAGGAAGCAGAATTGATTTAACAGAACAATTAACCAGACATGATGGTTAGTTAACAAGATGTCTTAAGCTAGTACCTATAACTCATGGTCTATGTCCTCAACATTTCTCACCTTTTTTGGGTCCATTGTAAGGGCAATAGAATATCGTGAGCAACCAAAAATGTGGTCCTTCAAAACCAAACCAAACAAACTCTTCAAATATTCTCTACAGCAAATACGACTGATTACACCATTCAACGTTTAATATTAAATAGGCAATTCTGCAGACATTGACTAATCCCTACTAAAACACGCCACCCCCACCCCCGCAACTAAGTAAATCAACCTCAGCATAGGAAGGTTTCCGTTCCAGCCCATATACCATGCGTAGCATTAAAACATCAGAGTAGACCATAGGTCTCCACAAAGACCCTAACCAACCAACCACCAGCTTATACCAGCCAAGCCACAATTTAAGATGCTTTCAATTGGTAATAGTGAAACCAGTTCTCTTTCTCTTGCTTTAAAATAAAGTCAGCTGTAACTCATAAGCACTTCCTACAAGAAGCATCTGCTTTTGGGCCCATCCCTTTCAACTGAAGTGCTAAGATGGATGATTTTAGCTTCATGCTTGCTAATCCCTTGTTCTCTCGCCAACTGGACAGTCCCGTGCAGAACTGCTGTCATTCTGCAAACAGACAGTGGTCTCCTGCTGGGTGGTGAGGAGACAAATCTACAGAAGGGCACCGGGAGCAGACCACGGGGAGGAAGAGCCATTTTTTTCTGTTCTCACTATTGGCCACTGTGCGCATGCCTCTCCCTTAACTCGGCCTTAGACATGGGCCTATTCTTTGCAGCTGTGCTTTCTCAGATAGCAGCGTCGTTCTGCTCCCAGGGTTTGGGTTGGGTTTACCAACATGAGAGAGCTGGCTTTTCCCTTTCCTTTGCTGTGCCACTAACTTTAGAACAGGATCCTTTGAAAATTACTAAACACTGACATGGGGTGGGGGAGGGGAAATGCAATAGTTCTTAGATGCTTTCTGTCCCAATTTCAAGCTAAGGAAAAGAAAATACAGTGGCTGCTTCTGTGTCACATCTGGACAAGACAGGTCAGATCATTTCTTGGATTTCTGTTTACAGCAACTTTCACTGGAAACTTCCTATCCATGTGAGCAATACAGGAAAAGAAAGGGAAGATGTTTAAGGAGTGAGTAAGACAGACTGAGGGAGAGCTGAGTCGAGAAAAGGCAGAGCAGCTTTTAAATTCTGACCCATAGTCACGACCAGCCATTTCTGAAAACTCCGTCAAGAATTCTGCCGGGTTCATGGCTAATCGGAACTCACCTTCGGTGTATTCACTCCCCGTTAAGTCAGCCTTCTGAGTCCAGATTGGCTCCTTGTTGACCCAAATTCAAAAGCTGTAAAATAAACGAAGGGAAGACGGGTGATACTTTGAAGGAATGGTGCTACAGAAGTGCAGAGTATCACTTACTAACGTCATAAATAATGAAGGACTCATAAATAACACATTAGAAAGAAAAGACCCTCTTTGCTGCCACTTGATGGTTTCCTAACAGTTTACATCCAGAGGACCAGGCACAACTTGGCTAAACGTTTACTGTGTGGATGAACGCGTGCTCACAGCAGGTTTTGCAATTTGTTATTTCCCTCGACAACTTGTATGTTACTGATGGTTTTTCTTTTCACGGTGTATTTCAAAAACACTTTAAAATAAAATGCTTTAAAATAATATTTGGTTCTTAAAACACCTTTAATCTCCCTTTTCCTTTTAAGCACAAATTTACTTCCAACCATGGACTAATTGTAGTGTCAGAGGTAAACAGAAAAAGATCACTTTTATGTAACCAGATTAAGATCGTGTTTTCCCGAAGGGATTATACCCAAATAGGATCTGTGAACTGAAGTGGGAAGGATATATACTTTAAAACCAGACCTTTGGGACATGATTCAACCAATATTTACTGTATTCTGGGCCATGTGTTCCACAGATAAAAACATGATGATGACATCTGTCCTGCCATTTAGGGAATTGTAGAAATATTTGTACTGTTACTTTATTTTTAAGTATTTGGAGTAAATACTTATGCAAATAACTTTCCTTTGGGAGATATGTATTGCATAAATGGCTTTAAGTTTACATTCTGCCTTTTAGACAATGTCCTCTGTCTACACAGATTGTTGCCAAGGCCCCTCTCCCTCATTCTTGGCCTTCTGGCCCTTTCAATCCTGGTGTTTCTCTTCCCTTCCCCATTCTACTGGGACACAGGCATCATCTTGCAGCTTCTAGAACATACTAAGGCTCAAAACCCTTTCTGGAGCCCTGTAAAGCTGAGCCCGCCCACAGGCACAGTGTAGCCGTTCCCTGTCTAGGGTCTTATTGCCCTGCTGGGCTCCTGCCTTCGGGCTCTTTCTCGTTAAGCCTGCAAACTGCCTCAGGCTCCTCCCCCAGGGAAGGGCACCTAGCGTCTGTTCAGGTAGGATTAACAACCAGAAAATCACTGCCAGGCCCTCTTGGCAGGTCAGGACCCCTGGTTACAGCCCAATAAACAGCTGTGTTCTTAGAGAACGCCTCCCTGAGTTAACACCTGTACTTACTATGCAACGGGGAACTGAATTTTGGGAGAGACCAGGATATTCCTTATTTCCAGGCTCTCTTTGTGTAAGCCTGGTAGAACTATAACGTACTTGCATTCTTTCCCTTAGATCTTCCTTCCTACTGTACACATACTGTGTGTCCATTTAACCGTGAGGCCCCTGGGAACTGGACCGAACGATGCCATGACTGATGTCAGGACCTGAGGCCATGATCGAGTGCTCCCTGCCTCAGCCCCGGCCAGTCAGGGGGCCCACGACCCCAGTTCCCTAGTGACAGTGATGGATGACTTTTCCTTTATATAAGGCTGGCTACCAGAGCCCATCCTCACAGTTGTCCCTCTTGGACACTGCCTGCTCTCCCTTGAGTGCATTTCAATAAACTGCTTCTCTTCTTCCTACTTTTTCTGTGAATTCTTTCACAACACGTGAGCAGCAGCTGCCACGACCCTCAACAGTTCCTCCAGAGGACACATGGTCACCTGTGTCTCCCCTGCCCTCTCTAAAGTCTCTCTGCCAAGACAATCTTTCTCGATCGTTTGTTTTTCCTTTTTCCCTCCATCTTTTCCTAGGGATGCCCACCCTCCTCAACACCCCCCTCTCCAGCTCTCACATTTTTCCTGTGTCTCTAAGTCCCTCAAGGCTGTTAGATTTTTGGAAGAGATAAAAAGTTATTTCCTTTTCCCCTAGGCAATGCATATAAAAGAGTTAGCCCCTTGAAAGGGGCATGGAAAGAGGACAGAAAATAGAGGAAATATTCCAACCAATTTTAAATACCTTCGAGGCCTTTTCTTTTCAAAACCAGAGCTAAAAATTAGATGCTGATTTGTTTAAGCACAAACTGCCTTTCCCAGTGTCCACGATCTGGCACATACATCCGACGGGAAACATTTAAAACAATAGAATCTATAGGGTTGAACCTGGAAATCCGTTTTGTTAGAAACCACCAACATCTTCCTTATACACTCAGTTGCCTTCGTCTTCTGACCTGCTTTTGGGAATGGCTCCCTGTTCTTCCCCACATCCTCTGCCTTCTTCTGCCTTTCTTTCTTACCCCTGGAGTGGCAGCATTTCAGTTACAGACACCTTGCACAGAAGCAAAATCTAATGAGACGTTCTGTATCCACCTTCAAGGCCTGGAGCCCAGACAAGGTTCACGTGTTTTGTCTTCTCTTATGCGTCTTCTCGCCCATTTTCCTCACCCATTGGTGCCCTGTCCAGGTTCCAAGAACGGGACCATTCCCATAAAGCATCCCGTCCTATGTCAAATGCAAAATGATTTCCCGGGGACCTAAGCGCTGCTTGATCTTATGGAGAATCATCAGTATATTTAAGCACCCCTGTTTTTTCAAGGGTTAGGGATACCTCTGAAGGGAAGGGCCTAAGCAATTAAGATAGATTTCCGAAGTTGATCAATTAACGAAGTTAGACTGTTTTTAATTGCTTCACTGATTTGTTTAAATTGTTGTTTAACATCCTAATTTATTTGGCTTCACTTTTTTTTAAGTGAATATGAGTAGGTAGGACATGTCAGGTTGGCAATATCGCTGGCCTATTTTATTCCAGAAAGAGGTTAGGAGCGCTGAGCTAACTGGAGCTCTTGAAAGAACATGTCCTAGGGAGTGATAACAGACACAATACCTGGAAATCATTCGCAAGGAAAGACTGGAAAGACTCCTCCCTCAGGATGGTAGTGGGTGTTTATAAAAGTCAGCTCTGTTTGACTTGACTCAAGAAAAATCATGCATTTTTATTATGACACCAGAATCCCCCTCCATTATTAAACGACAGAGCCAAGGGCCTCAAATACGAGGAGGTGGGCAGGCAGAGCGGGAGGTGAAGAAGTGAATGTAGCCTAAACAGATTCCAATAATTCTTTTATTTCAGGAAAGTACATTTATACTGAATATATCACTCCACCTTTCAATGATTGAGAAAAATTTTTTTACCTTTGAAGTTGATTGAGGATCAGTAGCTCTTCAAAGTTGATAAATCAGGAAGTATAACAGATGCCAACTGTCTGCAGAGCACTCTGCTAGAAGCTGTAAATATAGGAAACTAGATGCTCCCCCACCCCTTATTTTCCCTAAAAAGTTGATATAGGAATGGAGCTTGGGACCAAAGAAATCAGACTTCACAGGTTGGAAGGTGCTATGAAGTTCTGCTGGGCCAGCCCAACAGCACACGGGCCAGTTATTTCTTCAAGTAGTTAGTTATCTTCTTTTCCAACATAGTTCTAAAGTTTAAGTACTGGAATGATAAAAATAAGTATTGGCAGAAGCAGGATAATTTCTTAGAAGATAGCATCTTGCCCTTACCTAATCCTAAAGGTATTTTTAAAAAGTTACTTTTCCCATGTTGCCCTAGAAACACAAGGCTACATTTTTTGCTAGGAGGAAAGGTGTCTCCAAATAACTATAACCAGGCGTATCCAACCTGCAGCTCATGGGCTGCATGTGGCCCAGAACAGCTTTGAATGCAACCCAACATAAATTCCTAACTTTCTGAAACCATGAAAATTATGTACAATTTTTTTTTTTTTTTAGCTCATCGGCTATCGTTAGTGTATTTTATGAGTAATTCAAGACAATTCTTCTTCCAGAGGAGCTGAAAGGTTGGGAACCCTTGTTGTAAACTGATGACACTGATAATAATGTACTTTGGAAATTACCTGTTAAACACAGGCCTCTATTTAGCTATTCAATAAAATATGTCCCCAAACCAGTTTACACTCCCATCGTCATAATGACAAATGACAGTGCCCATGACCAAATACTGTTGGTCTCACACTAGTAAAGGGAGTTAGAATTTGTCCTTTCGTCTTCAGCTGTAGCTGTGCGGTAGTGGTCTGTACACATTCTCTCGCTCTCACAACACACTTACTGCGGTCCAGACCAACTCGACAGGCATCTACGGAAGAAGTACTCAATGTCTCCATCAGGAGGGGAATTTCACAAATAAACACGTGGACAGCAGGTCACCTGTACTCAATCATCTCCTGCAAACACGGGCACACGTGACCTTTATAGCTCATTCCATGATTCAGCATTTTCCAGAATGAAGTAAACTAGCAACAGCAAAACCACAGCACAGCGAAACCTACCACTGTCACAGAAAGACAAAACCCAACACCCCCTCCCCACCCCAATCCAACTCCTGGGATGTCCCTGTGTTCACAGTAATACTGCTTTCCCCACTCCACCTGCCTTGCTGGGCTGAGCAAGTACGAGAAAGGCGGGAGGCAGAGCCCCAGTCACCATCAAGGGCTGTAATACAATGACAGGCCAGCAGGTGGCGGCCCAGGTGGAAGACCAGAGAACACAGCTGTGAGAGTGTCAGTGTGCCTATGAGACAGGACCCAATGGCAGCAGTGGCCAGGAAGCCAAGGGGAGTGTGGCACCAAACTAGCAGTCAAACTACACGTACACACAAAACAAGAGTGCACAGCCACATCGTTGAGTCGTATGTAAGTTCTCTGGTTGTCAAGAATGGCATTCTGCAACCTCTCTGCAAAGAGGGACTCGCAGCCTCATTCTTAGGCAATGAGATCTTTTCCATTTGCTCGCGTGTGCGAGATCGCCACGTTGCCTTGCAACAAAGTCCAGTACCTCCGACTTCCTACAAACCACTTCTGTCTGCATTTTAGTGCGCAGTCTTGTCTGTGTCCCGACACAGTTACACATTTCCCATACATAATATATATTATTTATATATATAAAAAAATTAGAATATTGACTCCAGATTCCACAGTAAGCACTGAGTAAAACTGTCCCAGAAGTTTGTGTCTGTGGAGGTTTCTGCACAGTGGGGTGTGTAGTCAGTGCAAAGAAAACTACTGCCACTTAATCCAGGATTTTCGGTCCTCTGGCTTTCTGGAAAAAGCAGAAGCTGCCGATTCACCCAGGTGACAGAACAGCGCTGCTTCTTCCTGCTCAGGAGGGGAAATGAGGTGACACAGGAAGCTGCAGCATGTCCACGCAGGTCTGAGTTCCCACTGGGCCATAGCGTGTTTTCAGGACAAGGCTGGTGCTTTGCCAGGATGACCAGAACCACCGGGGACAAAGGCGTGTGGCCTACAGAGGAAGTGCTGGCTGCCTTTCCCGGAGGGGTCCAGGCAGAGGCCAGTGAGTTCAAGCTCCTGTGCCCCACTTCCCCACCCACAGGGACCACTCAGCCAGACTATGTGCACCCCATATAAGGGGCTCTTCTTAAAGGGACCCACAGAATGTAGTTTATTATGGAATCCAGGCCTAGAATTTACACTGTACCAGGGAGAAACCAAACCCCAAAGGGAAGCTTCTAGACAAAGTAATGGATAAGCAAGACCCAAAGTTAAAGTAAAAACTGCTGTTTCTGGACCCATGTGTTAAGTCATATCAGGGTGAGAACAGAAGTCAGACTTTACTACTTACAAAGTTCTCAAACTGTGACAGTCAAAACAACTTATTAAAACGGAAATAAAAATTCTACAGCAATTTAAAAATCAACATAATCCCACATTTCTCTATTACAACACATATTTTTGGAAATTCCACCGTGAAGACAAGCTTTGAGGCAGGGACACACTCTTCTGGAGACGTTCAAAGCAAAAACCAGGTGTTGTTTGTTTGTCGGGTTCTAAATGACCCAGGCAGCGAAACGAGGGGGGCTGTAGCCCCTCTTCCCTCCTCCGTGGCTGCACGTCTCCAGCACAGGCCGCAGAAGCCCTGCCTCGTGTTACACCAGCGGGGGGCTGTGAAAACTGCCCCTCCATCCACCCCGACTGAAGCAAACTCTGGGGGTGGGGAGGGAAGTGCGTCCTGGGAACCTGGAACTTAAGAGGCACCTCCCGCTCCCCTGACAGACCCCCCCCCCCAGGCGTGTGGTGCGCGTTTGCGGGGAGAAGCACAGTTCAGGGTGAAGACTCATCCCGTGGACGTCGGGGCTTCCTGGGGGAGGGACTGGAAGCTGACGTGGGCCAGCAACGGGGACGCCGCGGGGGAGGGGAAGGCCTTCCGCGGACCGGGGGCCGGGCCGAGAGCGCCGCCCTGAGAGCCGCCGGCCGCGCCCCTCCCCGAGCCGCCGGCCGCGCCCCTCCCGGAGGCGCCGGCCGGTTCACGCAGCTCCCTGCACGGCCCAGGGCCCGCGCTCCCCACCGCTTCCGCACCTGCAGCTGGGTGTGGGGTCCCGATAGTGGCGCTTAATGGAACAAAACGGAGGCACTCACACGTGGAGCCTTTTCCTAACCCATTTATCTGCACATATAATTATTTTCCTTAGGTATACTAGCAAAATGCATTTTGTTCTAATATGAAAATGAAATATGATCATAGACCAAGCTGGGTAACTTGCAAAGACTAACCGTCAGGTGCATAAGGAATTCACCTGCATTTCTCCAAAGCACCTTTTATCCTAGGGCAATACGATGCAAGCTATTTTCCCCTATATTTCAACATCTTTGCAATTGTGTCCTGTCTTCCAATTCCTGTCATGGTGGTATCTATTCTTACTGACCCCTAAAATAATGGTGTATACAATAAGCATGGAAGTCACTGACTGATCCTTATCCACGTGAATGCTGCGTTTACACGACCCATCTGCTCCTATATACCCTATAGTTCCACCCTGGGACGATGCAAGCAGACTTGCAGACAGGCTGCCCCTCACAGAGCCAGCTGAGCAGCACATCTGCTCGCTCCCTGGGTGGGCCATCTTTCTCTTATCCTGTACCGAAAATCTTTCTAGAACTGTCATCTGTGTTTGAGGACCGTCTGAAATGATGCCCATGGGATCATCCGCAAAGCTCACTGGACTCTGCATCTTTCACCCAAGTGGCTAGCTGATCTGTCTCCAGAGTGGCACTGGGGCACTGTGGCAAACGTAGCCAGTAGCAATGCCACGGGAGGGAGACTTCTTCCTCCAGGACCCTTGAATTTGTCAAATCCACTTTCGAAGAAAACCACTCTCTGTTCTCCAAGCTGGCGTTGTAAACACTGAAGTGGGCAAAGTCCATAGGCACACGAGGCCGTGAACATAGGAGCTTCTTGTTAAGAACTTTCAGATCATTTTCCTCCTCCTCAGAGTCCGATGGAAATGAAGTGAAAGTCAGTCTTTAGCTCCTTATAGCAATTGTATTGTTGAGACACATTTTAAACACTTCACTATTAAAGGCATTCAAAAGTTTAGTGTTCATTTTTTCTTTCTGAATTTGGTTAAATCTTGGCACCTTGTGGACACAGGGGCATTGTTCTCAGAAATCTGTGAACACAAACCCATCACCACCTAATATGAAGGTGATTTCTTTCTCCTGTGCTCACTCAATGCTAATTAGAAAGCTTCCCTCCTCTGGTTTTAAGGGAAACGATGGAACCAAGTGCAGGGGACTCAAGTACTTACTTATGGTGGGTTCTCAGTGAAAACCCATCTCATTGAATGAGGAGACGGACAGCCAGGCACAGAGAGGACCTGCTGCTTCCCTTGCTCTTACAATCCTCACCTTGGGGGGCCAAGTGCAGGTAAGCAAGGTGATTTGTGCCAAGTTTCTGAGCTCTTTTATGGGAGAGAGGGCGCTAGAATAAGGCCCCAACAGCAAAAAGGCTAAGCACACAATTTCAACACTCCTTCGCAGTATTACATTAAACACTGGAAGGCAGTAAGACGCAAAGAATCTGACAATTTCCTTGGGAGGGGTTTCCAGAAGCTTGGAGAGAGGATTTGGCTGGAAGGTGAAGAACATATCTAAAAATGGGTGTTATCAACTCCCAATCTCTCTGGCTTAAGAGTGATTCTTTTGTAGTTTTGTGGGACACAAGGCAAAAAAAATGGGTATTTTACTTTCAAATAAAAATAAATGGTAGTACTAGCTAGTTAATTTCTAATTGACCTCAAAAACACCTAAGGACACTGCAAGTATTCCTTTTTTCCTTTACAACGTGACAATTACTTAACAAATATTCATTAGGCACCCACTGCGTACCAGCCATTGTCCTGAGAATTGGAAATACCAGTGTTGAGCAAGCACAGGCAGGGTCCCTGTCCTCAGAAAGTCAAGATCTTGGGTCCTTGTTCTTAGAATAACCCCTGGGCAGATGGAAATTCACTCAGTATAACAACAGGGTGACTTGGGACCAAAAATCAACTTTACTCATCAGAGAGACACAGGCTGGGTTGGGGGGTTAGGTGGAGGGAGAGGTAGAGGGGAAAGGCAGAGGTGGAGGACAGAATGGGGGTGGGGGAAGACCACGCCCTGTGGGTATGGCAGAGGGTAGTTCACCAAGGAACTTCAACTGCATCTACTGAATTTTATGTTATAATTTCCTTTTGCATCTCATAAGACACTAAATATCTGAAAACGACTTAATACTCCTCAATGCTTCTAGTGTTTATAATAACTTGATACAAATTATTTCAAAGTACCAGTAGTTTTGATTCCTTGGCTATTATTTAATCGTGAATATCAATTATCAGTGATAAAGTTAAGAGAAGTCAGAAAACATAAATTCTGGCAACACTAATCTCTTGCTATCTTGTTTTTAGCTACATTCTAAATTAAGTGGCACCTCTACCAAAGGGGTGGGATAGAATGTTACTCCCCAGGTTTGGGGGAATGTTTGTAAAGAAGCAAAGTCTGCACAGAATTGCCTGAATCAGCATCCTTTGTCTGTATTTTCTGGATTCCCTACTGGACTTTTTTAGACTCAAATTGAATTTCAAGTGTTTGCATTTCTCATATTTCCTTGTGATTTAAGTTGGCAGAGAAAAAAAAATAACTCCCCAAGACCAAGAGTCCGCAATGCAGTGAGTTACTAAAAAGTTGGTTTTAGCAGGGAAAACCAAATTTGTAGGTGAAATTTAGTGCTTTGGGGCCCTTTTTTATGCCTGAAGTTATGTATTGTGAAGTCTGAGGAAGAGTCATCCAAAAATATAACTTTCCTGAATTAAATATTCAATCACAAGTTTAATATGTAGAAATAGGCGTGCACTTATCAAAATCTCAAAGATAAAAAACATTATTCCTGGATGATTCGAATGACCTCTGTAACTCTATAAAGAGTCTACAAAACCCCCAGACATTAAGTTCAAACAGGGATCAGTACATAGTTATGCACCTGGGGTAGGTATGGGTGAGGGTAGGGGAGTGGCCCGAGGAGAAGGGCTAAAGCTGTAGGAATCAGAGACATGGTCTCCTAAAACATCCTCAGTTGGGTACAAAAACATGACAGAGCTGGCTGGCTACTCTTTGGGTAAAGAATGATGTCTAATCATTATGTAGTAAGATTTGTGTACATCTCAAATTGACTTCCAACTCAGGAAATGATGTATGAAAAATGATTTGAAAATTCTAAAATGTTACACCACAGGCTTACTATTATTATTTGGATGACAAATTGGATACAAAGCAAAAGTAAATAAAATAAGTGAACATAATATGTCCAAGTCAAGGAGACAGTTTCAGATCATCAAGCTAACTAGCATTTCTGCTTCCTATCTTATTACATGCCATCTACATGACAATTTTTCCCCATGTTTTTCCTCAGAAATCATCACAGTGATCACATGTGGAATATAAAACTGCAAGCAACAAAGAAAAACAAACAAACAAATAAAAAAACCCATGGACACAATCAATAATTTAATGTTTATTTGGGGACAAGTGGGGAGAAGATGGGAGAAGGAGTGGGTGGGAGAGGAGGGAGGGGGTGCTAAATACATGGTGATGGAACCAGGGGGAAAAAGGGGGTGATGGCATTCCTTGCTTGGCTCCCTGATCTTGAAATGTACATTTGCTGTAGCATTTTGTAGACCAGTGGTTCTCAACCTTCCTAATGCCGCGACACTTTGATACAGTTCCTCATGTTGTGGTGACCCCCATAAAATTATTCTCACTGCTACTTCACAACTGTAATTTTGCTTACAAACGTCTAGGTCATTCTAAAAAAAAAAGAGAACAATACTATCCCAAGAAAGTACTCAATTTTAACTTTCTTCTCCATATTAGAATTTCGGTAAAAAATATATATAATTTATCAATATGTCAAGTAAGGCCCCCAAATTAATTCAGAGAATTATGATAATTTTAATCAATTACATCTTGAGGAACTTGTTGTTTTAATGAATGCTTCCACAAGTACAGATATGGGACTGAGCTTCAACCACCCACAAATATGACTAACCAAAAATATACTTTTTTAACCCTGGCTATTGAGGATTTTTAATGCTAATTTTAATGAAACAGAATACACTAAAAAAGATTACCAAGATATAATCTGTATTATGTTTTTTATTAACTTTGCTCTCTTTGAACAGAATATCAAGCTGACTGACAGAAAATATGCCAATTTGATATCCTATTACACACAACAGATTTGACATCTGTTTGTTAGTGAGAAAAGTTCACAAAGATAACTACATTCAGACGAGATCGGGCGTGTTCAGGGTGGTATGGCTGTAGATGATAACTACATTCAATAAGTAGTCTGGTTCACTGAACTTCTAATAACTAAACACTTCAAGCTCTGTTCACTGCTATCTTTATTTATCCAAAGTTAGGAGTTACTTATAAAGACTGCCAAGACACCGAAGACCGAAATGCCAAAGAACCAGAAATGTGAAATAAGCATCTACTACATCTATAGCTTTAGGCTAAGAAAGGCCCTCACAACAGGTGACAGTGTCAAGTAAAAAAATCTTATTTTTCAGACATGTTCCCTAATGACTATCAACTAGATTCAATTTGTGTATTTCCTGACTTAAAAATAAATAATGCTCATTGGCTCAACTTCATTAGCTATCAGGGAAATACAAATCAGATCCACAATGAGATACCACCTCACACCTGTGAGAATGGCTGTTACCAACAAGACAAGGAACAACAAGTGTTGGAGAGGGTGTGGAGAAAAAGGACCCTCTATACACAGCTGGTGGGAATGCAAACTGGTATAAGCCCTTTGGAGAACAGTATGGAGGTTCCTCAAAAAGCTAAGAATAGAGTTACCATTTGACCCAGCAATTCCACTTCTGGGTATCTACCCCCAAAATTTCAAAACCTTAGTCTGCAAAGATATATGTACCCCAGTGTTCATCGCGGTATTATTCACAGTGGCCAAGTCATGGAAACAGCCAAAGTGTCCTTTGATAGATGACAGGATAAAGAAGCTGTGGTACATGTACACAATGGAATACTACTCAGCCATACGAAAAGATGAAATGGGGCCATTTGAGATTACATGGATGGACCCTGAGACCACCATGCAAAGTGAAATAAGTCAGACAGAAAAAAACCAAGAACCATAAGATTTCACTCACATATGGAACACAAAGCAACAAAGAAACAAAAACTCATGGACACAATCAATAGTTTAGTGATTAGTGGTTATCTGAGGCTGTGGGGGTGGGGTGTGGGGGAGAAGGGACAGGGTCTCAAATACGTGGTGATAAGAAGAGAACTGACTCTGTGTGATGAACACATAACACAAGGCATAGATGATGTACTATAGAATTGTACAGCCAAAATCTATGTAATTTTTACTAACCAATGCACCCCAATGAATTTAACACACACACAACAATAAATGACATAAAATTTCCAATATTTTGTGTAAATAAATGCTAAAGAATTCTTCCTTTCTCCCTTTTGTCCCCAAAATTTGTGGTGGTATCTATCCCACTCCTATCAATTCACTGAATAAATAAAATACTATTAGATTAGATGGTAAACTTTGAGAAGTCTGACTTTCATCACTAATATATAAAAATAAATCTCACTTTAAAAGTTTAAAAATCAACTTACAGAATTCAAGAGAGCAGGAACAACAGATGGAACTTATTTTGCATACTGTTAATGTTGAAATGAGCACAAAACTAAGATTTTCCACTAAAGTCAAATTTGTTACACTCTTGTCTTTAACAGTCATTTAAAAATATTTACCTCTGGAGGGCTTGAGACCTTCTGTAAAGAATGCAATAGCATGCATTGAGCTGCTGAACAAGGCACACTGTAGGATCATGCATTGGGTTGCTTAGTTTTAATTAATGGGTCTTCTTTCTGACTTCTACAAAATAAACCTAGTATTATTTGTTGATCTCTGAAGCATGACCTTGATCGGTTTATTCCTGATATTTAAATTAAAAAACTCTAAATAAATGAGAACTGTATTAAAATATTACTTACTCTAGGTATTGAAGAGTATTTAATTATTGTAAATTCCAAGATAACTTTTTTTTTTTTAGAGACTGTAGACTCTACTACAATGGAAATTAAAAATTTTAAATAGTCATGTTTCTCACATTTTAATGAAAGAAAATTTTATATACAAATGCTTTTAGTAGGTGGCTTTTTAACTTTCTTAAAATTGGAGTTAAAGACACAACCTTGTGAAGAATAGCCAAGTACCCTTTAACACAAACAGTACTTATGGATTCCAATAGAAACACAATGCATTAATAAGAATGCATTACAACATTTCAATAACCAAGCAACTATCACAAATCAAATTACTTTGGCAATGCTCAATGTAGAATAGATATAGTATTATAACAATCAAATTGTAATCCAGTTTCTAAAAATAGCTGGGAACATCTGATAAAAATAGCTGGGAACATCTGAAAAACTGAACTATAACAACTATTTTAAATAATGTTTCTCTATCTGATACCAAAATTCTTTATATTTTCATGAGTGGCTGAAATATTCTACATTAGTTTTATCATGAATTGGTGCCCATTAAGGGTTGCTGTTGAGGCCAGAGGCTTTGACAATGCTGAGATGACATTAAAGTCCTTTAGGAAAATGAGACAGTCTGTGCTGTCACTGGATCCTACTGGCCACTGGCCTCTCATGGCCTTACTTTACTAATCCATACAATTGAAATGAATTAGAGAATCTTTAAGAGACTTTCCAACTCTAATGCTCTAGAAAAGAAAGAAAGAGGAAATAGATTCACCCCAAATGTCAACGATAAACATCTGGAAGCCTGTGTCGGGAATAATTCTTATGGTATATCTCAGGATTCAACATTTTAAAAAGTATAGGATTCAATATACAAAATAGAGGAGGAAGGAGCAGGAACAGACTGTGACAAGCAATTAGTCTGTGAGTCATGGGCTTGCATCATCTACTAAAATGCTGAACTATTTGAACTCTAATAAAACTTAAACAGTATTATAATCCAGTTTAAGTTTTAGAAAAAGCTTTCTTGGTGATACCAAGATGCAGTTAACACTTTCTGAAATAAAATATTGCCCTTCATGAACACACTCAGAAATAAGACCCATAATTACTGTTAATTGTTTATGAAAGCATCCTCTACTCAGGAAAACAAGAAATTACTCTAGAGACAAATCTTCAAACATAATTTTCTATGCAATGTTTTGGTCTGTCAGTTTTACACAACTTTCATCCCCTAAACCCTACATGTTTAAGAGTATTATTACTCCTACATCTTTAAAATGTCAAAATCTGGAATGTAAGCACCATAACAACATATACACAAAACAGAATTTTTATAAGCTTCCAGAAACACTTAGGACAAAGCAGAGAATGCTACAATTTACATTAAATTGTTATTATTTACAAAGCTAGCAATAAATTTTCAAATTTTCCCTGCTAATGTATAAATGTAAATATAACTCATTTGGTACATTGGTCTTGTATTCTGTGACCTTGAAAAACTCACTTAGAAAGTTCAGAGAACTTCTAGTTTCCTGAGGTTTTCTATGTAGAGCAGCACACTGTCCATGAAGAGGAGTGATTTTAGCTCTCCCTTTCCAAAATGCATGCAGACTCTCTTGTCTCTCTGTCTTGCAGGCACCTGCGGTACAGTGAACAGTAGCCGTGTTAGGACACATCTTTGTTATCTTTCTAATCTTGGGTTGAAAATTGACTCTTACACCATGAGTATAATGCTAGCTGAAGATTTTCTGTAGGCACAATTTATCAGGTTCAGGAGGTTCCTATCTGTTCCTAGATCTGCTAAAAGGTTTTACCATGAGTGGATGTTGGATTTCTTCAGATGTAATTTATGCATCTGTGAAGATGTTCATATAGTTATTATACTTTACTTTAATCACATGGTAGATAATATTAATTGTCCAATGCTGAACCCACCTCTCATTCCTAGGACTTCATGACATGATATAATATCCGTTATATATATGCTGGGATCAAATTGCAAATATTTGTTGAGAAGGACTGTTATCTTTTTCATGAGAAACACTGGTCTGTAGCTTTCTTATAATGTTTGGCTTATCAGGGCAATGTTGGCTCCTGAATGTGTTGGGAAGTGTATGGAAAAGATTGGGTAGAATTGGTATCATTTCTTTCCTAAATGTTCTGTGGAATTTTCCAGGGAAGTTATCTGGGCCTCAAGTTTTCTTTGATTTTCTATAAGGTATTTTTAACTTTGAATTCAATGTATTCAATAGGCTACTTGAGCTATTTATTGTTGGCTAATACCAAATAACATGGTATTGTTAGGTGTGAACTTAACAAAATATGTGCAGGGTCTGTGTGAGGACTAAAAAACACTGACAGAAATTTAAGAATACCTAATGGAGAGTCATACTGAATTCATGCATTGGAAAACTCAGTTTTGTTACGTTGTTTATTGTCCCCAAATTGAACTTGAGACTCAATGCAATTATAATCAAAATCCCTACAAACTTTGTGGAAAACTGATATAGTGATTCTAAAATTATGAAAAAGCAAAGGAACTAGAAAAGCCAAAACCACCTTGAATAAAACAAAGTTGGAGGACTCATATGACCTCATTGAAAAAGGGATACAGAAGGGGCTCCTGAGTGCAGTTAAACAGCGTTTGCTTCAACATTATGCCGTTCACGTATGTTTCATGCTTTTCTGTGTGAGGTTGTAATTCATCATTAGTACATGTTTGAGGAAATGCGTCACTACAATACAATGTGATTGGCCATATTAAGCAAACAAGAACAACTGTTTAAATATGCAAGTCCAGTGAAAAGGCTCGGACCATCAAATAGGAAGTGCCACAAGGCGCCTGGCCCACCGTCCCAGGACAGAGCATGAGAACCGGGGCACAGCTTCCTGAAGTAAAGGCAGCCCCAGGCAGGGTGAGAAAACACTGCCACTGAAACCCAGGTAGAGGGCCCCAAAGTTCGAGTGGGGAGAAATGAGATGGAATGAATCCAATCCTCCTTCAAAGAGTCAGAAATAACTACATTTTAATCCCATACTTTAATACCTTTAAGTTACGAGTGCGTAAAACGCTTACAATTGTGTTGGGACTCTGGATTTTGGGTAAGACTGAAAAAACACCTCTCTGTCTCCCAAGTATTCTAGACATAAAACAATAAAGTCATGTGAATGGTTTAAAGGTCTACAGAAATAATTATCTTTAACACATCCAGAACCTGAGAGCAGATACAAGCTGCACCCCTACTGCACTTACTGGAAGTCGCAGATGCTCCAGAGCCAGATGCAGCTTGATGGCCGAACACAGGAGGTGGTGTGGGCTGAACAGACGCAGATGACGACGACGCAGAGGACTGTACTGATCCAAAGCCTGCGGCACCGGGCTGGCCGGCGCCCTGGCTATGGCCAACAGCTGGCCCCTGGGGAGCCCCAAATGCTGGACCCGCAGGCTGTGCAGAAGGTCTGGTGCCGAATCCCCATGATAAAACTAGAGGTGAAAGAAATAAATCATCACAATAGCCAACATGAGACCAGCCTCAAACAATTTCTATAAACTCAAAAGCAAATTTCAAACTTCTTTTCAGACTCTCTTACCTTGCAGAACAAATCCCATCAATTTGTGGTGATGAAGATAAGAATTGTACGAATACCATTTTCTCTACCACTGTTTAGGAAAAGTATACAGAACCCATATAAACAGCGACTGGATTAACAAGTCTCTGAACCTTCACAGCAAAAATGTTTAGGGAAGGGAATGTATCTAAGGAACCCGCTGACCTCTTATCAGAAATTTAGCACACTGCAGAAATCAGCTAATGTTGTGATCTACTGCATAATGAGGACTAATGTCTAAAAAATAATCATCAAGGTCTGGTCCTTACAACTTACAATTCAAAAATAACACTTAAAAAAACTTATGGTAACACTTTTTCTGAGATTAGAATAACTGCTTTGAAGAGTAAATTATATTAAAGTTGAACTGAAAATGTTTCTGATATTAGATGCTTGGGTACAGGTGACCTAAAGGCACCTGTGCAATTCTGTGGTAACTTGCTGGATTATTTCCTAGGACTGACATACTTATAATGAAAGTCAAGCCAAGTACAACATGCACGTTTTTTTTTTTTTTTTCCTAAAAGAACCTCCTGCTAGATTGGCTCTGGCTCCAAAGTGGAAACCAGAAGCTGCAGTATGATTCTTCTTGGCACCTGGACCCAGGACAAATGGGGTCACAGCTATACCCATGCAGGAGGCAGTTGCTAGTTTGGTCCCTTGAAAAAACAGCGAAGATGAGATGTACGGGATTGAGCGGAGCTGTCAGAGGCCGAGCTGCTCACAGTACTGCTCTGGGGTGCTCACAGGTGCACTGGGGACAGAGCTGGCACCACCCAACGTGCTGCCACCAGCTGAAGTGGTGGGGGTACTTGAATTGGAGGACTTTCTATTCAAGGGACATAAAACTGGCTTTGTTGAACCTTGATTAAGACAGTTGAAATTTAAAAAAAATCTTTTTAAAATTTCTTTCCTACTCTATAGTCTAGGACTTCATTAGCAAACAGAATTCTTTGTTACGTAGATTCACTCATTCATCAAATGGACATATTTTATATCAAATGTGGATGTAGTCAACATATATCCATGTCTTTGTTTATGTCTTATGAAATTTCTGTCTTACACAGGAGCACCTTCAGCATTCAGATGAATAAAAATAAAAATGTACTGTGAGCATGAACTCCACTGGATACTGTGTTTGGATAGCAAGTTCGCATAGTGGGAGACAGCTGTGCTTTAATCAACTTGATTTTGCAATTTATTGGAGAAGGAGTATAACTTCAATTTCTCCAAATGATCGCCAACCTTCTCCACAGCGTTTCTGGACGCATGCATCCTCTGTTCTCTAATTTATGACTCTACCTTCACAACACACTAAATTTCTAAATCTGCAGGAGGTGGTTGCTGGTTTGGTCCCTTGAAAAAACAGCGAAGATGAGATGTACGGGATTGACAAGTGTACTGGGGACAGAGCTGGCACCACCCAACGTGCACTTGTTTCCTGTAGTTATTGTTACTAGACTGTTTTAATGCTTGTAGCTTTGTAGTACAGTGTGCATGTCTGTCTCCCCAAGAATTTCTTGTGCATTTTGACTTCTGTATTAATATTTGAAGTAGCTTAGCTAACAAAGTTCCATTAAAATGCCTCTAAGAACTGAAATTATACTGGGGGTAAGCAGTGGGAGGGAGAGAAATGTTCTCATTCCAGAACAAGCATTCACTATGTCCTTATGTTAGCAAGCCACAGGATCTGTACTTATGACATAAAACAAGACATATTAGAAAATGGAAGTGAGACGGGTTGTCTGACGCTTTACTATTGATTTGGAGAGAAGCTATTGATTTTTATATGACGATGCTAAGTCCAACCACCTTAGTAAAGACTTTTTTAAAAGTTCAAATAATGTCTCTAATACCTTCTACTACACACAGCTCATCCCATGATGGTATGAGTTCCCTTAGCATGATTTACAGAAAACGCAGCACATGGCTCACCAGTCAGCACCGAGAAAGTTAAAGGTGTCTATGACAACGGCAAAAGTACAGGGACCACGATTAAATACGTAAGAGCTTATATCACTCTCCAAAGAGTACGTAGCTTTTACTTTCTGTCAAGGGTGCTTTAAAGTTTCCCCGTAAAAGCGTAACGGACAAAAACTACTCATGCCTACTTGTTGAATTCATAATCTGCTTCTTACCAGATTTATCTTTCATTTTGTTTGTTTCCATTTGATTATTCAGAAGTGTTCATGGGGTTCAGCTTTTGATTCTCTGGCTGTGTGGAAACACATTTTAACCGTGTGGGTGATATTTGGCCACCACGTTCAGGACCTACCTGCAGATAGGAGGTGCATCATTCCTTCAGTCTCAGTAGAATTCGAGGCTGCGCCGGAGCCAAATGCAGACTGACCAGGTGGTTGTCCAAACACAGGACCTTGGCTAGTGCTCGACACTGGCCTAAGGGTAGGTGGTACAGCCTGAGACTGTGCCCAAAACAACGTGGTGGTAGATGATCCACACCCAAAGCCTGGGGCACTGGGCTTGCTGGCACCCTGTCTGTTGCCAAAGGCTGGTGGCTTTGTAGCCCCAAGTGCTGGAACAGCAGCTGGTGCTGAAGGTCTTCTTCCAGATGCTAAGAGTTACCTAGAGGCCAAAGTAATACTTAAATCACCATGACAGCTAACACAAGATCATCCTCAAGAAATCTCTACACACTCAAAAGCAAATTTCAAGCTTCTTTCAAGCTTCTTACCTTGTTGAACATTTTCCACAAATGAATGAACGATGACTGTAGAAGTGTGCAAATACTGTTTTCTCTGGCACTGTTTAGTAAAAGTATTCCAAACCCATGTAAACAGCAACTGTGATTTACAATCACAGTTGCAGACAAAATGTTTAGGTGAAGGGGATGTATCCGAGAAACCTGCTGAGCACATCAGAATATAGCACACTGCAGAAATCAGCTAATGTTGTAATCACGTATCTATTGCATGATGAACAAACACTAATGTATAATAAAAGAATTCCCAGGGTCTGGTTCCTTTAACTTGGCAAACTAAAAGTAACACTCTTCTGAGATCACAATAACTGCTTCTGAGAGATAAGAACATTAAACCTGAACACGAAATAGATGTGATATGGAGTAAGTAAATGATCCTGGGGTTCAAGTGACCAAAAGTCACCCATGAGGTTCCGTGGTAACTTGCTGGATTATTTCCTAGGAGCTGACATACTTAATGAAAGGCAATCCAAGTACAATATGCAGGTTTTTGGCTTCCCAAAAGAACATGCTGAGCTAGATGTGCCTGTGGCTCCAAAGTGGAAACCAGAAGCTACAGTATGATTGCTGCTGGCCCCAGGACCGAGGACACATAGGGTCACAGGTGTACCCACGGTGGATGTGGTTGCTGGTTTGGTCCGATGACCAAAGGGCAAAGACTGAGATGTACGAGATTGAGCAGAGCTGCCGAAGGTGGAGCTGCTCACAGTGCTCGTTAGTTCTGGCATACGCTGCCCACGGGGGCGCTGGAGAACGAGCGGGGACTACCAAACCTGCTGCCCCCAGCTGAAGTAGCGGGGGTATCAGAACAAGGGACCTGCCACTAAAGAGAATACAAGCTGGATATGCTAAACCTTGGTCTGGACAAAAGAAGTTTAAAAACCAAACTAAAATCTTTAAAAACAAGAAATCACATAAAACATTTCTTTCCTATTCTACACTCTATGACTTCATTATCATTAGCAAGCGGAATGCTTTCCTGTATGGATTCATTCATTCACCAATGGGCATCGTTATTGAAATGTGGATGTAGTCACACATATCCTCCTCTATGTTATGGCTTTGGGAGTATCAGTCTTATAAGGAAGGCCTTCGGCGTTCCGTTGGATAAAAATATAAATATGGCGAGAGTCTGAACGCTCCTTCATGCCGTGTTCGGGTAGCACGTTCACAGGGGAAAAAATAGGTGGACTCAAACCCAACTGATTTTCCAATTCATGGTAGGATAATTATTATAACTTTAATTGCTCTAAACGATAGCCAGTTTAGCTACAGCATTTATGCACTATGTCTTTGTTCTAATACTGTGTATGACAGGGCCAGTCACGTGATGGGACGGGTCCCGTTATTATGACTTATGAAAAAATGAAGCCCATTGGCTCAGTTCCCTGCCAAGACAGAGAAGGTTACAGGTGTCTGTTCCAATGCAAAGTGTAACGAGAGACCATGAGTAAATCGGATCACACCTTGTTGTCTTTACAAGGAGGACATAGTCTTCATTTCTCTTCAAGTGTGTTTTGAAATTTCTCCTAAAAAGTAAGAGACAAAAACAACTCATACCTATTTGTTGAATTCATACGAATCATTTTTTGAGGTTTAGTTTTTATTTTATTTTGATGGGAATTGATTACTGAAAAATGTTCACTGGCGTTCAACTTTTGATTCTCGGACTCCCTGGAAACACCTACACCTGGCCCTTAGTTTTGGTGAAATGTGGCCGCTCATACCCGGAACCCTCCTCGAGATACAAGCTACACCACTACTGTACACTCACTGCAATTCAGAGGTGCTCCAGAGCCAAATGCAGACTCACTAGACTTATAGAGGAAGACAGCCAAATGCAGACTCACTAGACTTATAGAGGAAGACAGGAGGACTTAGAATTTGGGAGCCTTTCCCCAAACCAGCCGTCGTGGGCTGTGGATGTCTGAAAGTGGACACAGCCATGGATGATGAAACGGATAGGAGGCCAGCGGAACCGGGCTGGCTGGCACCCTGGCTATGACCACTGGCCCGCCCCTGTGTCATTCCAAAGGCTGGACTGGCAGCCTGCATCGAAGGACTGGTTCCAAAGTCTAAGGAGGGACAGAAAGGCTAAAGAAATGCTTTCATAAACACAAAAGCTAATATGAGATCATCCTTAGAAAAATTTCTATTAACTCAAGACCAAATTACACGCTTTTTGCAGACTATTACTCTGTGGAACAAATCCCACTAATTTGTGAATGGTGACTGTAAGAATTAATAGAATATCGTTCTATCTGCCACTGTTTAGTAAAAATACACAGAACCCATATAAACAGTGATTGCAATTAATAAGACCCCCCACCTTCGCAGTCAAAATGTTTAGGTGAAGGGAACATATCTAAGCAAACCACTGACCTCTTATCAGAAATTTAACACATTAAAGAAATCAGCTAGTGATGTAATCACATATCTATTACATAATGAAGACTAATGTCTAATATAATAATCCCAGGGTCTGGTTCCTTACAACTTACAGTTCAAATGAACACATGAAAAAACAAAGGTAACACTCTAGATGAGATCAGAGTAACTTCTTCCATAACTTAGTTATTAAACTTCAATGTCAAATACCCGTGATAACTACATGGTGAGTAACTACAAAATCCTGGGGTACAGGTGACCTAATGGCACCTGTGAGGTTCCATGGTAACTTGGTGGATTATTTCCTAGGAGCTGACATACAATCTAAGTGCAACATGCACATTTTTTGTTTTTTAAAAGAAACTGCAGAGCTAGCTGTGGCTCTGGCTCCAAAGTGGAAACCAGAAGCTGCAGTATGAGTCCTGCTGGCTCCTGGACTGAGGACAGATGGTGTCACAGCTGTACCCTTGTGTGTTGTGCTTGCTGGTTTGCTCCCTTGATGAAATGGCGAAGACTGAGTTGCACGACACTGAGAAGAACTGCTGAAGGTCAAGCTGCTCATGGTGCTGGTCTGTGTGAATGTGGAGTCGCCCACAGGGGCATTGGAGGAAGGGCTGGCACTACCCAATGTGCTGACCCAGCTGACGTGGCGGGGGCACTCGAGTGACAGGAACTGACTGTCAACAGACTGAGCTGTGGCATTGCTGGACCTTGATCTGGATGACAGAAATTAAGAAACAGAAGTCTTTAAGAACAAGTCATCACAGAAAGCGTTTCTTTCCTGCTCTACAATCGAAGACTTCATTTGCAATTAGAACTGGTTTTTATATGGATTCATTCGATTAACATGAAATAGGTGTCACAGTTTAACAGTCTATATTTTCCTCAAAAAGCTTTGTCATATTTTTTTCAAACAGTAAAGCATTATAAGACAGGTGATATAAATTGCAGGATACCCAACACGTAAAATACAGAGCCACAGACCATATTAAATTCAAGATTTCAAAGCTCACATCTCTGCCTTTGAAATCAATTTTGCATGGAATGGTTTTACACTCCCACTTGCAATTCAACTTGATAACAACCTGCTCTTTTCATGGCGTCTCTGCCATGAGCTGCACAGCTAACACACGTTTATCAAGCACCATAATGTTCTTTGGCTCTGAGGACATAAATGACGAACACGTTACCTACCTTCTGAAGGGCTTCACTGTCTAAAAGGGGGAAAGGTAATCGAATGCACAGGACCACCATCACCGACACGGATAGTGATACATGACACGCGTGCAAAGCGAAGGAAGACACGACTCAGGGGCACAAGGATCCACAGAGGTGAGATTTCGGTCTTTAGGCAGAACGAGCAAGTGTGTGCGAGAGGAGGCGGCACAGGAAGGATGGCTCAGTGAGGCACAAAGTATGAAGGAACGTCGTGTTGAGAGTGGAGCCATTTATTCTAGTCCCCCCTTCTCTAAATGTTTCCCAGGGCCTGTCACTCCTCCCAGTTTCCTGATCTGTTTTATTGCTGTGTTCTCTGCCATCTTGTACCAGACAACTGCT
>PVJL010014530.1:0-27715 GCA_004026885.1 Lyroderma lyra
AAATGTGGAGGTGAACGGAATCTATCCAAAAAACCCGCTGAGCTCTTATCAGAATTTAGTACACTGCAGAAAGATCATGTTGTAGTAATGTATCTACAGCATAGTGAACACTCACGTCAAAGAAAATAATCCCCGGGGTCGGCCCCTCTTAACAACTTGGCAAACTAAAAGGTACACTCCTCCTGGGATCCCGATAACTTCTAAGAGCTAAGGACACTGAACCTGAACACAAAATAGACCTGATATGGAGTGGCGAGTGGGTACATGATCCTGGGGTACAGGTGACCAAAAGGGACCCATGAGGTTCCATGGTAACCTGTTGGATTATTTCCTAGCAGCTGACATATTTACAAAGTTTATCCAAGTACAACATGCATCTTTTGATTTTACTAAAAAGACCTGCGGAACTTGATGTGTTTGTGGCTCCAAAGTGGAAACCTCAACATGTAGTATGATTCTGTTGAGGCTTGGACTGAGGACAGACAGAGAAACAGCTGTACCCATCCTGGATGTGGTTGCTGCTTTGTTCCCTAGATGAAATGGCAAAGACTGAGTTCCATGAGATTGAACAGAGCTGATGAAGACCAAGCTGCTCACAGTGCTGCTCTGTCTGAACACAGAGGTGCCCATGGACACACTGGAGGAAGAGGTGGCACTACCAAACATGCTGCCACCAGATGAAGTGGCGGGGGTATCTGAGTCATAGGATTTGATATTCAAGAGACTGAAAAGTGCCTTTGCTGGACCTTGATCTGGATGGCAGAAATTAAGAAATTGAAGTCCTTTAGAAGAAGTAATCATGGAAGCCATTTCTTTCCTCCTTTGTAATAGAAGACTTCATTAGTAATTAGAACTGTTTTTTATAGAGATTCATTAGGAAACATGAAATAGGCATCAAAGATTAAGAGTCTCATTTCCTCAAAAACCTTTGTTATATTTTTTCAAACTGTAACAGATTATAAAACAGGTAATATAAATTGGAGGCAATCCGTAACACACAAAATATGTAGCCAAAGACCATATTTAATTCAAGATTTCAAAGCTCACATCTCTGCCTTTGAAATCATTTTTGCATGGAAGGGTTTCACACTCCACTTGCAATACAAGTTGATACCACCCACTCTTGTCATCGCATCTCTGCCATGAGCTACACAGTTAACACATGTTTATTAAGCACCGTAATGTTCTTCGGCTCTGGGGACATAAAGATGAGGAACATGTTGCCCAACTTCTGAAGGGTCCCTTGGTCCTTCAGAAAGGGGGCAAGTAAATCAAATGTACAGGACCACCATCACCGACACAGATGGTGACAAATGACACACGTGCAAAGTGAAGGAAGACATGACTCAGGGGCAGAAGGATCCACAGAGGTGAGATTTCAGTCTTTAGGCAGAACGAGCAAGTGTGTGCGAGAGAAGGCGGTACAGGAAGGATGGTTCAGCGAGGCACAAAGTATGAAAAAACGTCGTGTTGAGAGTGGAGTCATTTATTCTAGTCCCCGCATTTCTCTAAATGTTCCCCAGGGCCTGTCACTCCTCCCAGTTTCCTGATCTGTTTTATTGCTGTGTTCTCTGCCATCTTGCTAAGACAACTGCTTTCTGAGGTTCCATGGTTGGTCCATTGCCCCTCTCACAAACTTCATCTGCTCTGATGGTTTTAATCACCAACAAAACAGTTTCTTGGTTTGTACTTGCAACCCACACTTCTGAGTTTCTTCCCTGTGGTCTCCTTCTGAGATGGCAGTCCCACTATCCACCTGATTAGCATGGCTAGGTGGCTCCTTTGCCATTATGTAGTTCTCAAGTCTTTTCCTGACTAGCCTTCTATTCTACTTCGATTCTAGTTCAAGGCCCCTCACTTCTGGAATAAGAGCCTTCCTATTGAAACCTTTGGTCTTGAACCCGTAAACTTACCCTTCCAAGAAGCAACCAGTGCCATGATTTTCCTCTCTTGTTGTTCACTTAAAACATTTCCCATTCCAAAGTTTTATTCCTGCTACTTCCTTAAGTAACTAGACCTCAATTTTAGACTGTCTTCTCTATTCACACCACTCACTTCCATCACTTTTACTCCTGTGACTTATTCAATACTGTGTGCTAATGACGCCCAAATCTGAAACCTGGCCCAGACGAACCATTATCAGCATATCTAACAGGCTCTCATATATCTGGAAGTCAACTTCATCAGCTTTAAATCAAACGTCTTCCACTATACATTATGATACATACCCCCATCCTTACTACACATCACTATTTGCCTAAGTTATTGATACAACTTCCTGGTCTGTCCTCTGAACTCCAGATTTTGTCACCTTCAGATCTATCCATCAAAATGCCACCAAGTAATTTATCAAAATACAAGTTTGTCCTCATAACTCCTCTACTTAAAATGAGGGTTCATCACTTCTAAACCTTTTAGCTAAGATCAGGTGTTAAAATGAGGGCTCATCATTCACAGGATGAAGTCCAAGTTCATATATACACATATATGTGTGTTCCTTTGTTTACACATAACCATATACTGCCTGACTCAAAGTTTTATTCTCCCATCAAGAAGAATTAATTTTGGTTTTCTGAGTACATGATGCCTTGCTTATTATTTTTTAAATTTTAATTCTTAGGAGAGGAGGAGGGTCAGCTGGGAAGAAAAAGATAATTCAGAATAAAGATTCTGAAATCTTATGCTCATGGAGATGTCCAGTAGGAGAAATAGGGCTCACCCTGTGTGTTCAGATAGCGGTCTAGCCTAATAAGTCAAGAGCTTTTCACTATAGACATAAGACTACTCATGTAAGACCCAGAATAGCCATATCGTATTTTCTTCACTATCATGTATCTGTACCAAATAATTACAAAAAATCATTTCATTCTCAAAATAGCTTCGAAAGTTAAGATGTATGAGGAAATGCTCATCTGAAAACATGTTAAATGTTCCTGCTGCTTTCACAGTGAAAAAAATTAACATGTTCTACGAAAGTAATGACCAAAACAATTCCAAACAGCCTTAAACATACCTGGTTTCTCAACCATAGAGGACACACATTCATTGTCTTCTACTGTATTGAAAAATCAGCAAAATATACACTGGCAAGACCCGACAAGACTTGAATTTACCTCCATGTCCGAAGGCACCAGTGCTCGCTGTGCAGGTGGAAGATGAAGCTGGCACGGTCACAGCAACTGATGAAGCCACTGGCAGGGTAAGGAACCACTTTAGACCGACGCCAAGTTTAGGAACTTCGCAAGCAATACATCTTAGTGCTTCCGGTTTGTTTCGCACCAAACAGGTATCACACTCCCAAAAGCTTGCTTTTATACCAAGGGCCAGGCTCTCGGTGCTGGGCTGATCAGGAATAGTGTCTTCCTTCCCTGATGTGACACCTACAAGGCGGGACCAGGAGAGTGAAAGAAAAAGGAAGAACAAGCTTTCTAATCAAAACATTAACTGAAATATTATTACTGAAAGAAAACACATTTTCCTTAGTGCTGAGTTACTACAACCCAAGATGGACGACGTTAAGAGGTGGTTTTCTCCTAAGCGCTATTTATTTAGTCACACAATTAATAACTGACACTTAAATCTAGTTAGGAGGCTACAAAAGATGTTGATTTATACTTTATCACTTTCTTCCTCTACAAGTTTCTATAATAATTCAACCAATCCCTGATTTTAGGATTTACTTTGTAGTAAGTTACTGACCTATGCTGCTGTCCTCTAGGTTTTGCTACACTCTGTTCTGCTTTCCTGATCTCTTGTCTGCATTCAGTACACTCACAGCCTTCCTCCCTCAACTGCCTTTCCTTTCAGGTCCCCCTTGGCTATGCCAAATGACCTCATGATCGATTATCTTTGAGTTTCATCCAGTTACAATTCACTTTAGTGGTTTCCTCTACTTTCGGTAAAATCCAGCCAAGCTGGGTAGATATAGTCACTGGACAGATATCCCTCCAGAACACAACAGAGTGGTAACAGTCACTTTTAATCATAATAAACTCTATACTTTTTAAACATTAATAGCTCACTGACAACTATGACAATTTTTAACAAAATGTACCAAAACTACCTGGTGAGTCCTAGAAATACAAGCACTGGGGTTCCCTGGTGGTGTAGTGGCTAGGCTTCAACGCTCTCAACGCTGTAGCCTGGGTTCGATTCCCAGCCAGAGAACCACCAAAAAAAAAAAAAAAAAAAAAAAAAAAAAAAAAAAAAAAAAAAAAAAAAAAAAAAAAAAAAAAAAAAAAAAAAAAAAAAAAAAGAAATACAAGCATTATTAAGATGCAGTCATTCCTAATAGAATATAAGCTCATGCCACTCAAAACACGTGCCTACACAATGTTCCCAAACACCAACTCTAACAACATTGCCTCCAAACCTCTCCATTATACTCCCTTCATCTTTCACTCCGTAAATAGACCTTTTTTGGTAACCACTGAAGGTGTATTTAGACAACTAAGCAATTCCTGTAGAACCATGGAATAACAGGAAAAAATAAGATGTGGTGCTACCAAAACTTCTGTCATTGAATTGATTCACTGAAATTATATTTTATTTGTGGGAATGATATTTCAGTCCTTCACTTTGCACCAATGCACTTTTATTTGACTCAGACCAACAAACTCAGACACCTGTTTCTCCAGCCTTTAACACCAAAGCCAAAGAACGGTGGAGGGGAAGAAATATAGAAGTTGCTTAGAGATGTTTTTTGTAAGTTTATTTGAGCCAAATGATGACCCATGCTAGGGAGCAAGATCTCAACCGATCCTCTGAGGGAGTTTCTACAACTTCCAAGAAGTAATTCAGCCTACAGCTATTTTTAGCCTAGTGGCCAAACAATCCCACATAGCTCAGTTACTCCCAGTGGTCAACAATGTACTATTTTGTTAATGATTAATTTGAGTCTCTAAGGTTGGCAAAAATTTAACAGTAATTATCTCAAGGTAATACAGATTTCTATTCTTCCACTTTTTCGGATTTTCTGAACTTTTCCCTCAAAAGATCATAGGACTCCTCCAAATTGTTAATATTTAAAAATGTTACAAGGGGAGAGGAGTGGGCATTATGAATGCAAAGTGTAACTTACATGAAGATAAACTATAAGTTTCATGCTTCCCTACTACTGGGTAAATTCTAGTCCAGGCATTCGGGAGGTCTGCTGTAACTGTGTAAAATCGTCTTAATACTGTGACTCCTGTAGGCAGTGCACTCATCTATAAAATGAGAGCTAGACCAAAAACACCTGATTCTTCCAATCTTGTAGAAGCCGACCTTACTTTGTAATTCCTATTCATTTATACATGAACACATCTACTAGATCTAAATTCCTACTGAGCTAATAGATTCTCTTATAAACACTTGGGCATTCTTATAGTACACATCCAATTGAACTTGTGACTATTCTTTTTCATTTTTGGAGTGAAAACTTAATCATTTTTGAGGATCTCTAGTCAGTGCCTTCAAATTATTACTTACTAGCTTTTACTTGTTTCAAATGAGTACTATCTCTTGCAGATATTTTAGAATTAGAAAATGTTGGTTGGTTTTACTTTACATACACACATACACACACACGGACAAGGGACACACATCTATAAACACATACACTTATATCGCAACTGGGGAATACACTGAGAAAAACAAGGCAGTTGACGTCTTCTGTATGTATTTCATCAGGGTTATTTACTATTATTCCATATTTGATTATCTCTATTAATAGGTAATTTTCTAATTCTATACATGCTTCTTTTTCTCCTTCTATACTTGTCTCTTAGAATTTGAATTCTAAAGAAATAGTTTCTAAGATATTTCCCCCCAAAGATTCACATCTAATTACATATACATTCAGAAGTCAATCGCCTATTAAATTAGCTATATTTTTTAAAAAGTCTAATGTATACTACACATGACATTAAAAGAAGATCAGGAGTTCATAATTAAGGTTTCGAACTGTCTCAAAGGTAGCCATTATCTTGCCAAGGGTTTTCAGAACATCTAAGACACTTTCTTCTTTCAGGATTATTGCACGTCTTACAGGATTCTCACATCTTCATCTAGCTGCTCCTTACAGCTTGAACTGTTCACTGCAGAGCTATCTTGAGCTGTAATTTCTTTTTTATTATAAAAGATATATAAGCCAAGAAAAAGTATTGGACTCAATTTAGCTGTATTCAAAACATCTCTCAAAGACCATCTGGATCAACGCATAGAACATCACAGTAAAAGTCACTGTAATTCAAAAATAGAGAACTAATTTAAAAGTACAAAGTTAACCTGCCATTACAAGAAAATGAAAATACCATTTACCACACTGTGCATCTTTCCTCCATAAAGGCAAAAAATAGAAACTACAGTTATTAGCAAATGAATTTACCGGTAGTCAATAGAATCAAGCTGAAACAGTGAAGAGGCTATTGCAACTGAAGTAAGCTAATACGCTGCATTTAAATAAGTAATTGATTATACAGAAATTTATGATATTGATTTTAAATTTTTAAAAATATTCTACTGAGTGAGTTATTTCCTTTTTTACTCATTCATCCTGTGACGAAAAATACCTTTCAGATATAATGAAAATCTGGATGATAAATACTAAAAAAGAGACTATTCATACAAATTATAAAATGCTGACACAATGAAATGCTATACAGTCACAAAAATCCTTCTTAAATATACAGTTTTAGGTAGAAGCAGGTTAAAAAGCAGCAAAGATTTTTAACGTTTTCATCTAAAGAGTAATGATGGCTGCTAGTGATGAGTGATTTTTATTTACTGTTTTTACATTTTGTATTTTCCAAACTTTTCAAAGCTTTTACTTTTACTTAAAATCTATATTTTGAGTATGACAATGTTTGGGAGGTTATATTGTTAAGGAAGAAATTTGTGTTTACAAATGAAATACATTCCGGCTTGTTTCCAAAGAACCTGGTTGGTGCGTCTGTGCGTGTGAGAAGGGAAGTAGGAAGAGGGAGAGAGAGATGAGATTGGTCATCAATTGTAAAGGGTGAAGCTGCTCAAAGAGTATTGGGGATTCATCTACCACACACGTCTGAGAACATTTGAAACTGTCTATAATAAAATATAAATAACTGCCTTTTTCTTCCTGTTCACTCATTGAAGAGTACTTTCTAAAAAATCTTGCCAACCCCCATACGTCACACCATAAACAAAAATTAATTCAAAATAGATCAATGACCTAACTACAAGGATTAAACCACAAGACTCTTAGAAGAAAACTTAGGAGGTATATCTAATTACATATACATTCAGAAGTCAATCGCCTATTAAATTAGCTATATTTTTTAAAAAGTCTAATGTATACTACACATGACATTAAAAGAAGATCAGGAGTTCATAATTAAGGTTTCGAACTGTCTCAAAGGTAGCCATTATCTTGCCAAGGGTTTTCAGAACATCTAAGACACTTTCTTCTTTCAGGATTATTTGGCAATGGGTTCTTAGATGTGACACCAAAAGTGAAACCAAAAACATTTTGAACTTTACTAAAATTAAACATCTTTGTGAATATAAGGACATTGTCAAGTACAAAGACAATTCATGAATTAGAGAATTTATTTCCAAATCGCATGTCTGATAAGGAAATAGTATCCTGACTACCTAGAATGCTTGCATCTCAGCAATTAAAAGCAATTTAAAAATGGGGGAAAAAAACTTGAACAGGCATTTCTCCCAAGATGATACACAAATGGGCTGCAAGCATGTGGAAAGAGGCTCAACAGCATTAATCACTAGGGAAATGCAAATCAAAGCCACACTGAAGCATCACTTCACACCCACGAGGACAGTTATAATCAAAAAGAGAAAAACAGTAAGTGTGGTGAGAATGTGAAGACATTAGAACGCACATATCCTGGTAGAACGTGAAAGAAGTCAGCTGCTGAGAAACACAGCTCTGTGTTGCCTCAGAAGTTAAATATAAAACCACCACTTAACTTATCAACTCCATTCTTAGACATACAACCCTAAGCACCGAAACCAGTATTTAAATACATATTCACAATAACAGTATTCACAATAGTCAAAAGGTAAAAAATGGCCCAAATGTCCATCAATGGATGAAGAGAAAAATTGTAGTACATCCATACAATGAAATAACATTCAGTCATAAAAGGAATGAAAAACTGATACATAATATGATGTGGATGAGGCAGAAGCAACACAACACTGTAGGATTCCAGAATACGCAAATACACAGAAACAAAACACACAGTAGTGGTTGCCCGCAGTTGTGGGGAAGGAGAAATGGGGAGCTGCTCTTTAATGAATATAGGCTTTTTGAGGGGAGTTATAAATTGTTTTGGAACTAAAATGAGGAGGTGGTTGCACAACATGGTCAATGTACTTAACCTCACTTATACCCACTAAATTGGTCCCTTTAAAATGATTGTCAATATCACCTCAATAACAATAATGTGCAAAACACCGTACTCACCTCTTACAATAACGTCAAAATAAAAACATATGCTTTCATCAATTTATCATATTCTGTATTGCTTTATAGTCAAAATTGAATTGCTTTTAGTAATTTAAAGGAAATTTTAACAATTCCCTGAAGTGTACTGAAAATGATGAAAAAAGAAGACAATGGAAAATTTACTCACAAAGTTATTGAGCATGACTTCCACATTTTCAGTCAGCTTCTTAATGACAGAAGTGGTGAGAATCACATGTCAACGTGAGAATACACAATTCTCACCATTCTGAGTGTATCACCCCTAATAAACGTCTTTAAAATCTGGCAATTTCCCCAGATGTGATGAAACACAAAAGATGTTGAAACAAATTGTTACCCCTTCAGTGACCATTAGTAAAGAATTAATAAAAATTGAGGAGGATTTTAAGGCCTTTTCTCATAACCAGGTAAGAAAATGGTAATTAAATAGGTTTACTCCTCTTGAATTCATAGTAACATTAAGGAAAAAATCGTGTGGTAAGAATTACACCTGAAATGTGCTTGTTACCTTCTCTTACACAGAGCTGTTGCATTTAATGAAAAATAGGATTGCAAACATGTCAGTCATATTCTTACTTCAAGTCTCCCAAATCTATGTTCTTATCTTCCACATCATCCAAACCCAAACACCTCTCACTTCATCCTGGTTCTTTGGTTGTTGAAAAAAATCTATCATTTGAGGGAGGCTCTAGGTTTCAAAAATTCCAAAACTCAGCAGACAGTCAGATAACACTTCCGCATACAGTAAGAGAACTTCACTGAGGTCTCAGCCTGTAATACCCTCTCCCTCCCTCAACACACTGCTGTCACTCCCCACCTGTCCCACTCCCCATGAAAATCACTCAACCTCTCCCGCTACCTTCAGGTTAAAATCCATTTATTTAGCATCGCATTTAAGAATTTTTAGAACTTAAAGCTACCTCTCAACCTCATGGCAAACTATGTCATACTTTTTCTCTTGTTCCTGTCCCCTTGTGTTGGCTGTTTATTTCTAAGGTGCAAGGCTCAAATATTCTTGATCTGAGTAAGTCAGCCCAGATGATTCTCCATTTCCTAAACGCTTGTTAGAAAAACCACTGCTATCACAAATATTCTATTATGTAATTACCTGAATATTCATTTACTTCCTTCAATTATGCCCATATCTTGAGTTGAGAAATTATGAACAGAGGCCTATTTGCAGAGGCCAGTGCAACCCTGACACAAAAATGCCTGTGAACTGAACACTAAACCTAGACATGGAATCCACTGCAACACTAAGGGAGTCAACCCTTGAAATGTGTTTATAATAAACTGTCACCTTATTCTGACTAAATGAAGACAATGGATAAATTTGCTGTTGTGACTACAGCCCTCACAACCAAACTGTAACACTGACATTTAGGGAGGGAAGTATCTCTCAACATAATTACTAAAAAGCAAAGTTAAAAAAGTTGCTATTCTCCTCCTTGCTTTTCGGAGTTAAATGAAGGCATTTATAGGAATTGACAAAGATGAAAGAATCTGAAATACTAACCTCATATATGCAACTATATTTATATAAAAATGTAGGAGAATGTTTACTTACCTGAACTTCTGGTCATTGGTGCCGAAATAATGCTGTCAGAGCCCCAGAGTTGTCTTTTTGTAACTGGCACACGCAATGTCAATCCAGTCTGTCAAGAGAAAAGGGATGCTTCAAGTGTCAAATCAGTTTTAGACAAATCTCAAGTATAGAGTTTTTTTCTTCCAAGTCAGATTAACATTTTTTCATATGTTACAATCTCTAAAATTGGTATGCTTAGTTTAATACACGGTGTGTTATAGTACAACAGCAGTGGTTTTCATTTCTTAGGCTCTTTTTAAAAGTTTCAAAGTAGTACACAGAATAAAATAATGTGTTTTCATTGCCAAATTCTGTGTTTCTAATGTCATTTTCCCCTAAAAAGTATGAGACCTTTTGGACAATGAACAGATGTAAGGCAAAGAGCAGGGAAACTACAAGATGATCCGGAACAGCTAGAGATTACATAAAACAAAGACAACATATCAAACTGATACATATGCCTAATAAGGGTGGGGCAAACTGGACACTGATTTTACTATTCTTACCGAAAATATGTATTTCTTAATTATAAAGAAATAAACAAATACGTATTGTTTATAAATACCCAAAACTTTTCTAGGTTTAAGGCAATTCAAGAAACATATTAACTCAGAAAACTAATATAATAATAAATAAGTTGAACAAAACAAAACAAATACTTTAACTAAATGCATTATGATTAGATTGATTACGCCCTAAACTTAACTCTATGTAGGACCAAGAGAAACAAAACAGGAGTTAAAGGACAGTCTGAGGCTGATGTGGAAATCTGACTATAGACTGTTATTATTACACCCTGTTAAATTTTGAGGGTGTTATAACTAAACTGTAAGTATACCAAGGACTGTCCTTTTACATAGGGCATGCACAGATGAAAGTATTAAGGGTATTAAGATGTCTGCATCTTAACTTTCAGATGGTACATGAGAAAATAGATATGCATATACTTGTATGTGTGTGAACACACAAGGACTGTCCAGAAAAAATCCAGCCATAAATGCCTCTATTTTTTATACTACATGGCTGGATACTCTCTGCACAGCCCTTGTATATACACATATATATATCTACAGAAAATATGTAAGTGTTCACTCACTTACGATTTCTGTACCTTGTAAATTTTTCTTTAACTTGAAAGAAAAATAATGGTATTTAGTACCTCTGATGGCATCTTGGATTTGATAAAAAATACAGTGTATGCTTAAAATCAATGCATATGAATATTACTTGTTTACCATTTAGAGTCAATGGAGGTAGTATATCTGCCTTAGTAGATTTTATAATTGGAGATAAAAATCTAAATATGGAACTGCTAGTGTTGTTTGAAAAGGTCATTTGTACCTGTTTCTCTAAATTATTAAAGAAATACAAAATGTGCTTTTTAGAACACAAATTTTACAATAAAATAGACCTTAAGCAAATGAATTAATCCAAAGTAGCCAAAAGCAAAAATTTTTCCTTTTAGACTTAAAGATTACTTGTTAACTTCTAAAAAATACTTAAGTTACAGCTATAAAATCAGACTTCCTAGTGAAAGCAGAGTAAACACTACTTAGAGATGGGTATTTGTCAAAAGGAGAACAAAAACATCTATAATATAAGCATATGTTTCCAAAAAGTAAAAGCGAAGACAAAAGGCATAAAAATTCCAGGAGCAGATTAAACATATTAATCCATATACAACACTGAGACAATGTATTGTAGAACTGCACATCTGGAACCTATGTAATTTTTACTAAACAATGTCACCCCAATAAATTCAACAATAAAGATAATAATCTTACTTGACAAGTGAAAACATAAATATATTTTGAGGAGAAAAAAAGTATCTTCATTGAAAACATTTGCAAACAAACTTACAATCATCTCTCTTTATAACTCATTGCATAACAAATGACGAACACTCCCAGTATAACATATCCCATTATGACCTCCGTGAAAGACAAAGAGCAAACCACCATTTCCATTTTTCTCTTCTTGCCCTGAGTTATTGGTTTGCATTAGTGAAAAGGAATCACTGCTTTAAACTGAATATTTAATGAGTTTTAAAATAAACAGTAATGGGGGTTTTTCTGGTGGTGTAGTGGCTAAGCTTCGATGCTCTCACCAGTGCAGCCTGAGTTCGATTCCTGACCAAGGAATGAACCAAAATAATAAAAATGAAATTAAATAAACAGTAAGAACAAAAATCACCTCTAGTTATACAATGAGTTGACACCTGGTTTGTTAATAACTGTGCAGGACTAATCAGTGATGGAGAAGTCATCACAGAGGAATTAAAACTGGAGGTAGGAGAGAACAACTGGTGATGGGTAGAATGATTCTTGGAAATGTGAGTACTTCCTTTTTTTAAAATATAGTATGTTTTATAATGATATAGTTTATCTTTAATGTCATTCTTTTATCTCTATGGTTTTTCAGGTAGAATTTATATAGCTATAGATAAGTCGAGGGAGAAGGTGCATCATGCAGTGTTAACAATATGAGCTCTGGAACCAAAACACTAAACAAGGTGTGCACCCCAGCCAGCCATGTGACTGTGTCCATCTAACTGCCCTAAGTACCAACGTCCTAACTGGTGAAAATGAGGGAAAAAATACTACACCACAGTTGTCGTATTAACATGAAACACAAAGTTACATGCGATCTTGGCATATAAAAAAGCACTTAAACATCATTTCTCATGAGTTTGGTGAATTACGTGGGTTTTCACCCAATACAGCAAAGGCCATGCCAAGTCTCAAATGACCCAGACTGAGAACAAACATTAAGAGTTCTGCCTTTGCTAATGGTGGACCCGCTCCTATCTGACCAATGCTCTGACGTAACCATTATAAACTCTGGACAACAGAGGCAAAAACAACCATCGCAAAACACTGGAGAGCAACCAAAAACAAGCAGCAACTGCAGGGGAGGTGACACCTGGAAGAAGAGAGAAGCGCTGAGTTTCCTGTTCTCTTTATAAGCTGGTGCCACCGGACACTTGAAATTCAGAGAGAAAACTGCACATGTGATGGCTGAGGAATCAGAAGACTAGGTGACCATGGCAGCTAGCAAATGACAGGAATGCAGGACTGAAGAGCCACAGAAGGGGAGCCCCCAGCCTGCATACACGCCGTCCACATCTCTGGGACACCCGCCAAGTGCACGAGTCTAAGGCGGACAGCAAGCGGCCAACTAAGACCAAAGGGTGTCAGCGGCCGCCCGCCACACGGGAGACTGAGTTGGAGTCCAGGCGAGGTCACTGCCAGCTAAAATCATCTGAATACTTCCAAATAAATGCAGTTTTTTATAGCTAAGTCACACCTCGGCAAAGTCGACCTCCTCTAAGAAAGGAAAGATAAAGACACTTTCGGGTAAAAGAAAACTGAGAGAATCTCTTCCCGTAAACCTACTCTACGAGGTCCTCAGGGTAAGGGGAAATGATCCCAAATGGAAACTCAGATTTCTGAAAAAAAATGGAGAATATGTAAGAAAATATGAAGAATAATTTCTTCCTTAATTTATTTAAAATAAATATAACTGTATAAACCAGACACATGCTGTGGTTTATAGCCTGTCTTTCCAAATGTAATACCAATGGCAAACACACCATAAAATTCCAAGACAGAGGGGTGGTGAATAAAACTGTAAAGTTGCAAGATTCTTAAATTTGTACAGGAAGTGGCACAATAGTAACACAACGTAGAATGCAAAAACGTTAAGGACATATATCATACTCCTATGAGGAGCCACTAGTAACATGAAGAGATTCAGATAAAAAAGCCAACAAGTAACTACAACGCTCAAAAAAATGGCAGGCCTTTATCCGCCCATGACAATAATGAGACTTATAAACATTCCAATTAAAACAGAAAAGATAAAAAGGCAAGACTCAAGTATATGCTGTCTACTAGGGACTGACTTTAAATATAAAGACACAAGTCAAAAGTAAATGGATGGAAAAGACAGAACCTGTGATTAGTAAGCATAAGCACGCTTATTCTAGCAAGAAAATGTCTGGTTGCAGTTATACCAGAAAAAGTAGATTTCAAGACAAAGAATATTTTCAAAAATTTATTTTAAAGGGATATTTAGTAATATTAAAAGGGGCACATCATTGAGGAACCAGATAGATGTCAAGTGTTGCTCTAATGAGTGCCTCAAACTATGAGAAGCAAAACTGACATTAAGTAAGGGGGAAAAGACAAATTCACACCAAATAAAAGTTAACAATTTTTACTTCTATCTCTCAACAATTTTAGTAGACTAACCAAACAACAATCTCCCCCTACCTCCAAAACAAAACTCAGGAAGCACAAGGAAGATCTGAGACATACTATCAGTCATCTGACTTCTATAGAACACGCTACACATCAACTACAGAATATACCTTCCTCAAAATTCATTAAGCAACCTGTACAGTACATTGGGATATAAAACAAGTCCCAATGCACTGTAAAACATTAAAGTCATGATTAAACAGTTCTAAATAATCTACAGATCACATAAATCAAAAAGAAAATTCGAGAAAACAGAAAAGCACTACTAAAATTTTCTAGAAGTTAACACAGGAAAATTTCTTCTCAGACTGGGAATAGGCAAAGGTTTCTTAGAACACAAAGAACAGTAAAAGCAATGTGAAAAATACTTAAATTCAGAGTTTGTAAAATTTAGAACATCTGCTGATTAAAAGATACTGTTAAGAAAGTGAAAGCAAGCCAGAATGGGAGAAAATATTTGTAAGATGTGTGTCCAAGTACTTGTGTCCAGAATTGATAAAGACCTACAATTTAATAAGAAGACAACCCAGTTTTTAAAATGGGAAAAGATCAAAACTGATTAACTATATATAAGTAAAGGCGCAAACAGTAAAACGCCACGTAAATACACATTGGTTAAATGACACAAGCAAACCAACAAACTCAGAATAGGGAATGGAAAGTTTGGTAAGAAAACTTGCCTGGTCTCCTCAAAACTAATGTGTCTAGCAAATCCACTTTTAGTGATTTTTCCAGAGCAATGAAAGCAGAAGTCCACAAGAAAAAAAAACATAAACAAAAACAAAAATAACTTGTACACAAAAGTTCACAGTAGGAATATACATTACAGCGAAAAAGTGAAGGACCCAATGTCCCTCAACTCATGAAAGAATAAGCAAAATCTGGTATCCAAAGTATGAAACATTATTTAGCCATAAAAAAGGAACGAAGTTCTCATACATGCTATGACTTGAATGAACCTTAAAAACATTATGCCAAGTGAAATAAACCTCTCAAAGAACCACTTATTTCAAGATTCCATTTATCTGAAATAGCCAGAATAAGCACATCTATACACACAGGTCAGTGGTTGCCTAGAATGGGAGGGGTAGGAGGGAGGGATGACTACCAACGGTGATGGAAATGTTCTAAACTTGACTGTGGTGATAGCTGGACAACTCTGTGAATATACTGAAAGCACCAAACAATACACTTTTCATATGTATTATATGATATCTTAATAATGTATCCCAACAAAGAAGTTATTTAAAAATAAACAATGTGGCACGAGGGAAGCTTTTAGGTCGCAAAAGGTAAAACAAAAGTAATGTGTAAAACTTCCTGGCGTTCTGGATAAGAAAAGCCGCTATAAACAACATTTCAATACGGACTAGTTAAGGAACTGGCATTCATTTTTCACCTGTGACAATAGAGAAGAAATTACTTTAGAAATGTAGACCAAAAAATTAATATAACGAAGAGCTGGTTCTTTGAGAAAGTCAACAAAACTGACAAACCCCTGGCTAGACTAATCAAAGGACAAAAGAAAAGGACACAAAATCCAAAATTAGAAATGAAAGGGGAGAAATTACCACTGATACCACAGAAATACAAAAGATTATAAGAAAATATTATGAAGGACTTAATGCCACTAAATTTAACAACCTAGAAGAAATGGACAAGTTTCTAGAAACTTCTAGCCTACCAAGACTGAACCAAGAAGAACTGGATAATCTAAATAGACCAATCAATAGCAAAGAGATTGAAACGACTATCCATAATCTCTCTAAAGGCAAAAACCCTGGACCAGATGGTTTCACTGAGTTCTACCAAACATTCAAAGAAGAATTAATGCCTATCCTCCTCAGACTCTTCCAAAAAAATTGAAGAGGAAGCAATACTTCCTAACTCATTCTATGAGGCCAACATTACCATAATACCAAAGCCTGGCAAAGACAACACAAAGAAAGAAAACTACAGACCAATATCTCTGATGAACACAGATGCAAAAATCCTAAACAAAATATTAGCAAATAGAATACAACAATGCATCAAAAAGATCATACATCATGATCAAGTGGGATTTATCCCGGGAGCACAAGGATGGTTCAACATACGAAAATCAATCAATGTGATATACCACATAAACAAAATAAAAGATAAAGACCATATGGTCATTTCAATTGATACAGAAAAAGCTTTTGACAAGGTACAACATCCATTTATGATCAAAACACTAAATAAAATAGGTATAGAAGGAAAGTATCTCAACATAATAAAGGCCATCTATGACAAAACCTCGGCTAACATCATACTGAATGGGGAAAAGCTGAAAACTATTCCCCTAAAATCAGAAACAAGACAGGGACGTCCCATCACCACTGCTTTTTAATATAGTACTGGAAGTTCTAGTCACAGCAGTCAGGCAAGAGAAAGGAATCAAAGGTATCCAAATTGGGAAAGAAGAGGTCAAACTGTCACTATTTGCAGATGACATGATCCTTTACATAAAAAATTCCAAAGATTCCACCAGGAAACTATTAGAAACAATTAACGAATATAGTAAAATTGCAGGATACAAAATCAATGCACAAAAATCAACAGCATTCCTATATACAAACAATGAATCCTCAGAAAAAGAAATGAGGGAGTCAATTCCCTTTGCTATCACAACAAAAAGAATGAAATACCTGGGAATTAACTTAACAAAGAGTGTGACAGACTTATACGAGGAAAACTCTAAGACACTTTTGAAAGAAAGTGGAACAGACTTTAAGAGGTGGAAAAATATCCCGTTCATGGATAGGAAGACTTAACATTGTTAAAATGGCCATTATGTCCAAAGCAATTTACAGATTTAATGCAATACCCATCAAAATCCCACAATCCTACTTTTGTGAAATAGATAAAAGAATTATTACATTTATAAAAGACCTCAAATTGCCAAAGCAATACTACGTAAAAAGAACAAGGCTGGTAGCGTTACACTTCCTGACTTCAATTTATATTACAAAGCATCAATAGTCAAAACAACTTGGTACTGGCAGAAAAACAGAAATACAGACCAATGGAACAGAACTGAAAACCCAGAAATAAACTCACAAATTTATGGACAAATAATTTTTGATAAAGGAGCAAAAAACATACAATAGGGAAAAGACAGCCTCTTTAGTAGGTGGTGCTGGGAAAACTGGAAAAACATATGCAAAAGAATGAACCTGAGCTGTGGACTCTCTCCATACACAAAAATTAACTCAAAATGGATTAAAGACCTTCATATCAGACCTGCAACAATAAACTGTATAGAAGAAAACATTGGTACTAAACTTATAGACCTCGGACTCAAGGAAGACTTCATGAACCTGTCCTCAAAGGCAAGGGAAGTAAAAGCAAAAATAAATGAATGGGATTATATCAAACTAAAAAGTTTCTGCACAGCAAAAGAAACCATCAACAAGGCAAAGAGACAGCCAACTGAATGGGAGAAAATATTTGCAAGTAACGCACCAGATAAGGGTCTAATATCTAAAATATATAAAGAAATAATAAGACTTAACAACAAAAAAGCAAACACCCCAATTGAAAAGTGGGCAGAACTAAACAGACACTTCTCCCACGAAGAAATACAAATGGCCAGCAGACATATGAAAAAATGCTCATCCTCATTAGCTATCAGGGAAATGCAAATCAAAACCACAATGAGATATCACTTCACACCTGTTAGAATGGCCATTATCAACAAGACAAGGAATAACAAGTACTGGAGAGGATGTGGAGAAAAAGGAACTCTGGTACACTGCTGGTGGGAGTGCAAACTGGTACAACCACTGTGGAAGGCAGTGTGGAGGTTCCTCAGAAAATTGGGAATGGAGCTACCATTTGACCCAGCAATCCCCCTTCTGGGATCTACCCAAAAGATTTGAAAACCTTTGTCCACAAAGACTTATGTACCCCAATGTTCATCACAGCGCTGTTCACAGTGGCCAAAACATGGAGACAACCAAAGTGCCCTGCGACAGATGACTGGATAAAGAAGCTGTGGTACATATACACAATGGAATGTTACTCGGCTATAAGAAAAGATGAAATATTGCCATTTGCAACAAAATGGATGGACCTGGAGATCATCATGCTTAGTGAAATAAGCCAGACAGAAAAAACAAAGAACTGTATGACTTCACTCATATGCGGAATATAAAACTGAAAGCAAAGAAAAAAGAAATGAACAAACAAACAACACATGGACACAATCAATAGTTTAATGTTTATTTGGGGATGGATGGGTTAGGGAGGGAAGAAAGGGGAGGGGGTGGGAGAGGAGGGAGGGAAGCTAAATATAAGGTGATGGAAAGAGAAGTCACATTAGGTGGTGAACTTATTATACAATAAGTTGACAACGCACTGTGGAGTTGTATGCCTGAAACCTATGTAATTCTTGCTAACAGATGTTACCCCAAAAATCTAACAATAAAAATGAATTTTTTAAAAAAAGAAATACTACGCAGCCATAAAAATAAACAAACAAACAAACAAATAAATAAAACTGAAGGGAAAAAAATGTAGACCAAAGTATGCAGGGATGAACAGAAGTGGTATCTCACACAAACAAAACACTGAGTAAGCAAATCTGGTGAAATTACTGTGTCTAAACTATGAGTACTTAACTAGTGTTTACTAGTAAATACTAATTTGGGATTTGATTAAGGTGCCAGCCATTTGAAAGGCATACCAATTCCTAATCACTAATTCACAAACTCTACACATTATCTATTCATAGTTGGTGGAATGCAATGGTAGAGGACTTCTACTTTACATTATTTACTCTTGTTCATTTTAATCGATATTCGAAGACTACTGAAAATAAACATACACACTGGTGCTTTATTTATCCTTTGATTAGTATTCCTTAGTTCACCAGTTGGGGTTAGAGATAGTGGAAAATAATCAGTTCGATTTATTGCTGTGGATACTAGTTTGGGATCATATGTCTCTGAACAGGAGTATGCTGAAATTCGACCTTATAGGTAAAAGCAAATATCAAGGACAAACTACTATTTTCATTTAATTTTTATATACAAGGACTGTCCAGAAAAAAATCCAGCCATAAATGCCTGAATTTTTCGTATTACATGGCGGGATACTATCTGAAAAGCCCTCGTATATAAGTGGTGCACAGCTAAAAATTATTTGACAAGGCTTCCAAACTTACAATATGCAAACTATATTCAGAACTGTTCCACAAATCTAAGCTTTTACAGAATGAACTGAATATATGAAAACTAAATATATCAACTAAAATTGATTTTGCAACATTTTCCCCCACATGATTTCCTAAATGTTCATGAACTGCAAATAAGATATTTTAAAATTAGCTATGAAAATATTTTAATTGCTAAAAATGTGAGCAAATCTCTCTCCAATTTCATTTTCCTCTACTGGAATTTAAAACCAAAAGTCTTACAATTTAAATCTAATTAGTAAAGCACTGTTCAGAATTCCAAAGCTTAGAAAGAACTGGCTTTATTATCTAGGAACACAGGTGCTTGTCAATGGTCTGTTGCTACACTGAAAGGCAGTAAAAACCCCAAAACAAGGATATGGGACTCTGCTTGTGTAGAAGGACACTTAACCAGTCACAAATATACTAACCAAAAATAGAACATTTTAACCATGACTATAGAGCATTTTCTTTTTCCCACAGTAACCTCCAAAGTCAATTTTAAAGAAACAAAATACACTGAAAATGGTTACCAGAAAATAATCTATGAGGTCAGACAATTATTTTCATGAACTCATCCTAGAAAAAGTGCTATATACCTCACTGAGGAATCACTATGGTCACAGTTGAAGTACTCCCTTTGGAAGCTATGCACTGACACTAGTGCCTGGTCCACTCTTGAAAGCAATTTGGAACTTTTTCTGGAATGGCCTACAGAGCTGTGTTTGTAAACTAAGGCCCCCACAAGAGGCAACAATGCCAAGTCAAAAATAATCTTATTTTTCAAACATATTCCCTGATGACTACCAAATAAATTCAATCAGCGTATCTGCTGACTTAAAAATACATAATGGAAAATTCCTCACCCTTTACATACATAAATGCAAAAGAAGTCATACCTTTTCCTTGTTGGCACCCAAAACTATGTTTGTACCAATCTTGCTTTTATCAATAGTCTGAAAAATAAAATAGTATAGGAATAAATGACAGATTTTGAAAATTATGACTTTCATCACTAATATATAAACAAAGATCTCATTTATAAACTTTCAAAATCAACTTACAGAATTTGAAGAAGAAACAAACCAGGGAATTTTTTTCACATCCTGTTAATGTAAAACGATGACAAAATTAAAATCTCACTAACATCACATGTGGGAGCACTCCTGCATCTAACTGTGGTTTTAAAAACTTACCAGAAGACGTCTGGACACCTTCTTTAAATACTGCAATATCCGCTTAACCCTTGAAGCAGGCACAACAGAAGACTGCTCATTGGGTTTTCCAGTGTTTGGGGGTCTTCTGACTGATTCCTAGAAAGTAAACCTTGAATTACTCGTAGGAACTGTGAACTCTAAAGCACATATTTCTGACAATTAAAATATTTACAAAATAGAATGTATGTCCAAAGTGAAACAGAATTAAGGTGTTTTACAGCAATTTACCTGTGTGTGGAGTTATTTTGCATATATTGAAACATTTTTCTTTATGCCTTTGTGAAAATGCAATTCTCTGCCTGAGAAATTACTTTTACAACCAGAAATAAATGAAAAGACAGCATACATCACTCTAAAAATCTGCAAGCTATGCTAAATGGGAAAAATAATATAACTGGAAGAATATTCTAACATGACATTGATCTGTTTATTCCTGATGTTTAAACTAAATAACACTAAGTTAAGTAGAACTATATTAAAATATTAGTTATTCTGGGTATGGAAACATATAATTATAGTGTTTTCAAGATAACTAAACAAAGGGACTATAAAATCCACTGCAATGAAAATGAAAAAGGTTAAACAGACTTCTTTCTCAAATTTGACTGTAAGAGAATCTTTAAATACAGGCTTTTTATTCATAGGTGACTGTGCTTTCCACAACCTTCCTAAGAATAGACCAGTACCCTTTAACACACGAACAATACTTACAAGGTCTAATAGAAACAATTTTAACAAAAATGCATTATAACATTTCAATAACCAAATGAGTACCAAAATAAAGTACTTTGGCAATGCTCAGGATAAAAATACACTATTATATCAATAAAATTGTAACCCAGTTCCTATAAATAGCTGGGAACTTCTGAAAAACTGAACCATAATATTAATTACTACTTGAAATTCTGTTCTTCTGACACCGAACATTTTTTTATGTTTTCAGAGTAGCTGCAACACTCTACATTAGTTTCATCAACAAGTTAGTGCCCATGAAGGAGTGCTGTGGAGGCCAGTGGCTTTGGCAATAATGAGGCGATAATAAGAATCTAGGAAAATGTCACTTGTTCTGTTGCTGGATCCTACTGGCCATTAGCCTCTCACAGCCTTACATTACTAATCCATACAATGGAAATGAATTAAAGAATCTTTAATACACCTTCCAACTCCAATTCTCTAGGGGAGTAAGAGCAAATAGATTCATCCCGAATGTCAATGATAAATATCTAGAAGCCTATGCTGAGAATGACACTTGCGGAATCTCAGGACTCAGCATGAAACAGTATGAGATTCAATATACAAAGTACAGGAGGAAGTAGCAGGAATACACTGTGACTTGGGAGTAGCCTATGAAGCATGGTCTAGCATCATGTTATCTTCTACTAATGTTTTCAACTATTTTAAGTGTAAAAAAGTTTTAAGAGTGTCATAACCAGTTTAAACTTCAGAAAAAGCTCCCTGTGTGACTGCATAATGCATTTAACACCTTCTGCGATAAAACAGTGCTCTTTATGAGCACAGTAGTAAGACTCAGAAGTACTGTTAACTCTACAAAAGCATTCTCTATTCAGGAAAAGAAGAAACTACTCCAAAGACAAATCTTCAAATATACTTTTTTCTATCTAATTTCTATGACTTTCATAGATTGTCATCTTTACATAATAGCCCTCTCCAAAAGTCTACATGTTCAAAAATATTATTACTCCTCCGTCTTCAAAATGGCAAAGTATGGAACATAAGCATCATAACAACATATACACATAACAAATTTTTATGACGTTCAAGAAACAGACAGGACAAAACAGAGAACAGCTACAATTTACCATATGTTAGCATTATTTACAAAGCTAGCAAACAATTTCCAATTGTTCTCTGCTAATGGATATATGTAAATATTAATGTCATGTTGTATACTGCCCATATAGTGTAACCTTGTAAAACTCCCTTATAAATTCTGATTAATTTCTTGTTGTTTCTTGAGATTGTTTATGTAGATCAGCACATTATCTATTGGTACAAATAAATTTTCTTTCCTACTTTACAACATAATATATACACACACACACACACACACACACACACACACACACACATATATCTTGCTCTTGTTCTTTCTTGTATTAGCTAGGACCTTCAGTACATTTAACAGGAGCAGTGATGAAAGATATCCTTGTCATCTTCCTAAACTTGAGGGGAAGTATTCAGTCTTGCACCATCAGTATAATGCTAGCTGAAGATTTTCTGTACACACAATGTATCATGTTGAGGAGCTTCACATCTCTTCCTAGGTTTCCTGAAAACTTAATCATGAATAGATGATGGATTTTGTCAAATATATTTTATGCATTTGTAGAGATGCTCATGTAGTTTCTATTCTTTACTTCATTTACATGGTACATAACATTACTTGTCAAATGCTGAACCAACCACCCTTCCATTCCAGGGAAACAGCCCACCTGTTCATTATGTAATATCCTTTTTATATATGCAGGGCTGGATTTCCAAATATTTGCTGAGAAGTTCTGTGTCTATACTTCATGACAAATACTGGTCTGTGGCTCTCTTATACTGCTTTTGGTTTTAGTTATCAAGGTACTGTTGGCTCCTGAATGTATTAGGAACTGTATGGAAAAGATTGTGTAGAATTGATATTATTTCTTTCCTAAATGTTTGGTAGAATTCTTGAGGGAAGTTATATGGGCCTGAAATGTTCTTTACTAGAAGGTATTTTACCTAAAAATTGGATTTATTGCTTAGGCTACTTAGGTTATTTATTCTTAGCCAATACAAAATAGTTAGGTGTAAACCTAACAAAATATGTACAAGTCCTATGTGATGCCCACTAAAAAACACTGATGACAGAAATTTAAAAAGAGCTAAAACTGTCAGGAGTGGGGCACAGGAACCATAGCATCTGGCTGCACAAGATGGGTACCCCACCCATAGAAAATGGCAACTGTCCCCGCAAGACCTTGTCTTCATGTTACACAACTCAGGTTTTCCTCATATAGGTCTGATACCCCTGAAATCACTGTCCATACTGGAAAATATGATTTCATACTGCTTCCATGTTGGAAGGACAAGTGGAATCCATCCTGAATTCACCTATTTCATACCTAGTAGAATACCGTAAAGAATATTTCTAATGGAAATATGGCAAATTATCCTTTGGAAATGGGCTTCCATCCATGCTGATCAAATTAAAAGGCTACAGAAGATATTTAAGAAGTCTGATTGGGATAATTCTGGTTCTTTGAGGTGGAAGAGTGCATGTCTCTGCAGGAGTCACAACAGAATCCCTCTCAGTACAGTGAGCAACAGATGTATTTCGCACATAGGAATGGAGAGGTAGACTTGAAAGAGATCGTTAAGGGAGTCTCTCAGTTCAATGTGAAAGGCGATGAGGGGCAGAAGTTGAAGTTTCTTTCCCTTTTTTTAAGACAAAGATAAAAATGGCCACATTTCCAATGCGGAACCCTTTCAGATGCTGGAGATGATGGCAGGGAACAATCTCAAAGATAAACAGTTGGAGCAAATTACGGACAAAACCATAATGAATGCAGATAAAGGTGCAGATGTAAGAATATCCTTGGAAAACTTCTGTGCTGTTGCAGGTGGCTTTGATATCCACGAAACGAGGATGGTAGATGTGTGACTTGTTTTAAGACGACCACTCAACACTCTTGCTTTATCCTGCATCTCTGAAGATGTGCTCAGGATGACCAGCAATGCTCTCCGTGTATTGAAATGGAAGGATTTGTCTCTGTGAAGCCACATTTTCCAACATGAGCCTCATGAAGCCAACTAAGCGCTGTCAGAACTCGTACTCTCTCCGTAACTCAGTGGAGCACTTTCAGGTCTGACGCACAGCAACAGGAAAAGAGCACATTGACGCGGTGAAGAAGGGAGGGGGTTGTCTTTGTAATTTATTTGTCGTCATCGTTTATAACAAGAAAGTATATATGTGTGTGTGTGTGTGTGTGTATACACACACACACACACACACACACACACATACACACATGTGTAAATATGTAGACTGACACAAATGTAGCTTTCCATGTGTGTAGTAGGTTGGCTTAAATTTAATATACTTGATTCAGAAACGAAATGATAGAATACAAAAGCACCAAGTGAAGGGAAAACATCCGTACTTTTATTTCACACAATTTTACATACAGGAAGAAGTCTGTACAATGTGAGCCGGGTGGTAGGGCAGCTACTTTCCTTTTCCTGTGCTTCCACCTTTGAGAGATTGATAAAGCACTTGTTAATGTCTTATTGTTTACCTTAATTACGTTTTTGTAACAGAGGAGTTTGTAACTTAATTATACCTATGAATATATTTCTGGGGATTATGTCTCTTTGCTGAGCAGCTTTTACTACGTCGGTGTCTGAGCAGAAAATATAGTTCAGTGCTACTGCCCGAGCTAGGTCTGGTGTTCATGTAGTACCTGCATAAACCTTCATTCTGTTACTTCACAACCAGCAGCCATTACATTTATTAAATAAATGTCCCTGAGTAAATGTAACTTTCAGTTGTGATTTTATACAAATAGGCCAGAAGCTAAGTGAGGCCATGATAAGTAACTGCACAAGATACCAATTTGCTTTATGACATGCGGACAGAATTTGTCATTAAACCTAGGTTTGAACTATTACTTTCCCTTCATTGTTTCAAAAGACTTGCAGATAATCAAAAACCTGGGTGATATCTAATGTGTATGTATGTATCTAAACACTCACATCATTTTGTCACTTACATAGGAGAAATCCTACTCATCTATATGCTACAAAGGAGCAAAATCTGATGCAGATTATACTTCTGAAATTTCTTTGCCACACAGTATAGAGAGTGCACAACAGTTTTCTTTCTTCATTCGCCCACATTTGTAATGGAGAATAACCTAATCCATTTGGGTGCACTAAAAGTAGTATACCATTTTCCACCACTTACTATGGTCCTTTCCCTTTCTGCAAAGGTAATGTTGGCTGGAAGAAAACGTTTTAGTTTGCTTTCTGAGTAGTCTCTCTCTTTATAGATTTCAATGAAACCTGGCTTTGTAGGCATGAGTGGAAAAGGGCAGGGTGAACAATCAAGGTGAATGAATCCTAAGTTGGGCACACCTGCCTGCCATCGCTGCTCCTTCACCTGAGTGCTGACCTCGCAGGCTCAGTGTAGGAGGAAAATGTTGGTGCTTGGTGTCCTGGCATGATAGGGACTTTGCATGCAGATCGATTTAAAATGTCTCTCTTATAATTTAAATCTAGTAAAGCACTGTTCAGAATTGTAAAGCTTGGAAAGACCTGGCTTCATTATCTAGGAACACAGGAACTTATTAATGGTCTGTTGCTACACTGAAATGTAGTAAAATCCTTGTTAGTTTAAGATGACTGTGAAGGTTAACATAACTATAAAGCCAACAGCCTCCCCTCTCTACAGACTGTTCTTCTGGGAACACGGCCCTCTCACCCAGCAGCAGCTGTAAACAGCACTGCTTTCTGGGCCAAGCCTCTGTATGGTTACTAGCTTTTCCCGAAATCCTTATCACAAGTGTGATCCCACAACTCAGTGAGACAGTGTGTTGTGCAGACTGTTCTGATTATATCCATAAAACATGAACTACAATATTGTTTTCTACTTCCAAACAACATTAAGGAAATTTTACTGGTACTGCACGCAACCATTAATAAAACGTTCATTTATGAGAACATCCATTATAGCACAATTTAAAAATTTTACATCTTGTATAAGCCATCTGAAATAAAATATGACTCTGAGAAAAGTAACAAATGGGTTATATTAGTCCCTCCTGCCCAAAAATTGAGAAGAAACACTATCTTGAGAAAAAAACAATTTTCACTTTACTGTCTGCATAAGAATTTTTGTAAAAATAATTATAGTTTATCAATATTTAAATATGTTCCCCAATCTAATTCAGAGAACTATGATCATTTTAATCAGTTACAACTTGGGGAACTTGGTGTTGTAATAAATGCTTCCACGAGTAAGGATCTGGGGATCTGCTTCCCCAGCAGAAAATATACTAATCAAAATTATACCTTTTTAACCACGGCTATTGAGCATTTTTTCCCCCACAGGAGCCTCCAAAGCTAATTTTAGTGAAACAGAATAAACTAAAAAGGGTTACCAAGACATAATCTATATTATGGTGTTTATTAGCTCTATACCCCTAGAATGGTATTTTGGGATGACCACTGGAAGATATGCCCATTAGACATTCTATTACACACAACAGATTTGACATACGAGAACTTTCTGAAAAACATTTAGCTATCAGTGACTCTATTTTTCATATTACATGTCTAGATACTTTCCAGACAGCCCTCATATGGTTGGTTTGTTTGTTTGTTTGTTTTGTTTTTGCTTTTTGGTATGTGGGTAGCTCCCTGACTGGGAATAGAACCCAGGCCGCAGCACTGATAGCGCCAGCACCGAAGCCTTAGGCCACTACACCACCAGGGAACTCCCCCTCATATGTTTTTAATGAGGAAAGTTTACAAAGATAACTGTGTTGAATGAGCGCTTTGGTTCACTGACCTTCTAATTACTAAACACATCAAAGTCTGCTCACTCCAATCTCTATTTATCCAAAGTTAAAGGGTTATTCATGAATGCTGCCAAGATGCTGAATATTGGAAAGCTAAATAACCAAAACCACCAAATCAGCATCTGCTACATATACAGCATTACACTAAGTAAGGCCCTCATAAGAGGAAAGAATGTCAAGAAAAAACTATCTTACTTTTCAAACATGTTCCCTGAGGAATATCAACAATTTCAATTTGTGTATTTGCTGATTTAAAAATAAATAATGCACAATTCCTCACACTTCATGTACATAAATGCAAGAAGTCATACCTTTTGCCTTTTGGCCGGCAAATCCGTGGTTTTATCAATCTCACTTTTCTCAATAGGCTGGAAAATAAAATACTATTACAATAAACGGCATGTGGACGTGCTAAAGT